>JABUQX010130341.1:20000-25000 GCA_015478945.1 Trachelipus rathkii
GGGGGTGGAGGAGAGGAGTTAAGAATAATTGTGCTGGGAGACTTGAATGGTTGGATAAGTGATTGAAAGAGGGATGCTAAAACAGTGCCTTTGGGGTTGCAGGAGAAAATGAGAATGGCAGAAAGGGGGATTGATTTCTGTGAGGGGAGTGGTAGCTTTATGTGTAATCAATACATTTTTTTAACAAGATTATCCATAAGTACAAGAGTTGTGTCAAAGTGAAGAGTATGATTGATTTTGTGTTGGTGAAGGACATGTCAAAGTAAGTGATGGATGTTAAATCAGTGAGGGGTTGGGGATGAGATCAGGTCATTATGTTGTTTTACGAAGTTAGTGGGGGGGGGGGAGGATGGATGGAGGAATGAAGCGGGGAGAATTAATAGTGAAGTTAAATGACAGGTATAAGGAAAAACATGTGAGAGCACTTGCAAATAAGTCAGTTAAATGTGAACAAGATGAATCTGAGCAAATTTGGATGCAAATGAAGGGAGTGGTTGTTAGTAGTGCAAGAAGTAAGTGGGTGTGCTAAAGTAGGAAGCAAGAATGTGAATGGTGGAATAAAAAAAATAAAAAATAAAAGGCGCAGTTGTGGTAAAAGTCGATTATGAGGTTTTGAAAGAAAGGTGTATGGAAATACATCAGGAGGAAATGAGGAAGGATAAAAGTTGCATGCGAAAGAAAAAAAAAATAAGTATTTAAATGAAAGTTTGGAAGGAGGGTCAATGGAGACTTACAACGGAATAAGAAGCTGTTCTGGAAGGAAGTGGAAAAGGTTAAGAGTTAGGTGAATCTTCATAGAACAATGAATAGAGATGGATGTTTCATAACTGATGAGATGGATGTGAGGAATGTGCGAATAGAACACTTTGAAAATCTGCATAACATTGACAGTGATGATGAAGAGGAGATTGAGAATGCAAGTGGGTTTGATAGTGTAAGATATAGTAGGTATTTTGGGGACGAGGTAATTAGTAGAAAGAAGGTAATAGGGAGAATGAGAAAATTGATGAATGGTAAATCAGCAGGTATAGATGGAATTACTGGTGAAATGATACTAATGGAGGTGAGATTGTGACTGACTGGATATGAAAAGTTTGTAACAAGATGCATTTGTGGAGGGTGCATTTCAAAGGATTGTGGGGTGCAGTGATAGCATCTTTGTATTTGTAGGGTGATATGAAATAACTGTAAGAAACAATAGGGGAATTTAGTTTATAGAGTGATGTGGGAAGATATATGCCTTGGTATTTTGGTTGAAAGAGTGAGTCAAGTGACTTAGGGGCTGATTGTTTAATTGCCTCCATGGCTGCTAATTTGTATACAGATAGAGTGATGAAAAAATTAAAGGTAGGGTTTTCAGTGGAGGGGTGGGGAGGGGTTAGAGTGAGGGTAAATGAAATAGAATGGAGGGTGCCCTGTTTATTGCACAAAGATGATTTGGTTTTGTGTGGTGAATCTGAACAAAATTTGAGAGGATTGGTAGAGGGGTTAAAACGGGATTTGAAAGTAAATATAAATAAGAGTGAGATGATAGTTGGGAATGAGGAGAGATCGCAATGTGAAATCATGTTGGATGATGAGTAACTGGACCAAGTGTCGTGAGTTTAAATATTTAGGCTGTATGTTGAATGAAAAGGGAATGGATGATGCAGAGTGTAGTATAAAATTTGTGATTGGTAGGAAGGTGGAAGGTGTAATTAAATCTTTGGTGAATGCAAAGAGACTGTCTTGAGTGTGCTAGGATTCTGCATGAACGTATGTTGTTACAGGTGTTAATGTATAGTAGTGAAACTATGGTGTGGAATAAGAGGTATAGATCTAAGATGGAGTATG
Organism: Trachelipus rathkii; assembly: GCA_015478945.1. Taxonomy (NCBI): domain Eukaryota; kingdom Metazoa; phylum Arthropoda; class Malacostraca; order Isopoda; family Trachelipodidae; genus Trachelipus; species Trachelipus rathkii. The sequence goes on from JABUQX010130341.1 coordinate 21,834, forward strand.
TTCAGATGGATAATCTTAAGGACGTTTTGGTGCAAAAAAGAATTGATAAAATGAAGCATGATTGTATTACAGAGCAGTGTGGTGTGAAGAAAGGTATGAATAAGAGAATAAATGAGTGTATTAAGATGGTTTGGTCATATGCAAAGGATGGATGACAGCTGATTGGGTTAGAGGGTGTATAGAGGTAAACGTGTTGGGAATCAACTGGTTGGGAGACCAAAGAAAAAGTGGATTGTGTCAATTTGAGTGTGTCTGAAGGAAGGTAGTGTGAATTTAGAAGAAGTGAGAAGAATGGCGCATAATATGATCAATAGCGTGGTTTTGTGAGTGGGGGGGGGGATTGTGGGTCTGGCTCGGGACCCTGACATTGATGAGATACAACAGTGGGTGATGGTCACGGTGTTGCTTCAGGGCAGATTTTGACTGTGCCAGTCTCGCATTTAAAGACTTATGGATAAGAGGAGAGGTTGTGAGGGGTTTTCTTCAACTTAGATATTTTGTTTCACCTGTTTTTTTTTTTGTTTTTTTTTTTTTAACACACCACTCAGTTCCGAGGGATCTAGCTTCTTCCTCTTCTTCTCTCTTCTTCTTCTTCTTCTTCTTCTTCTTCTTCTTTCTCCTCCTCCTCCTCCTCCCCTCTTCCTCCTCCTCTTCTTCTTCTGATGATGATTATTATCACTTAATGCAAAATGAATATTGAATACAATATGAAATAACAAAGCAAAATAGATGAATGTTTTCAGAAGTGAGAAATTCGATATTACAAATTAAGGTTCCTCAAATTCTGATCAAAGGTGCTGGATTAACATTCCTGGGATTGTGATGTCACATCATTAGAACCACTTAAAAAAAAAAAAAAAATTTATTTTAGGCTAGTCTGTTTTTTAAAAATATTTAAAAATAATTTTAATATTAATAATATAATAATAATAATAGCTATATTATGCTTTATTAGTAGTGAGTCTATTTGCTTATTATTCAAGATTTTCAGATATACCATTTAATATTTGAAATAAACAATGAAAAATTTTTTTTTAAATTTTACCACAAATGAATGTATCTTTAAATGGTATTGACAAGAAGATAATAACTTTGTTTATCTCTCCTTCAACCTCGCTGACTTCTTGCCATTCCAAACCTTTTTTTATTCCACTTCCAATAGGAATCTTGAATTATTACTTTTCAATATTTATTAATGATTACAAATATTAACTTTTACATATAGAGTTTACTTGTTTCTCAGGTTAGTGATTTAATTAACTCTATTAATTAATAATATCTAACAGTCGTACTAAAAGCTATTTATCAAAATAATGAAAATTGGATTTTTGTAATCTGAAAATGCAAATTATAATTTAATTATAGTACCTCAATTATTTAATAATTTTAATTATGGAATTATCTTCATTAAGTTAAGAGAAGAATATGAATCACACATAGTGAAAATTAATTTACTGATTTTAGTCAAGTGGCCTAAATGCTTCAATTACTGATTAATTTTAGACTAACATTATTTCTAGTGACTGAATGAAAATCAAGTCAGTTACAGACTTAACTTGAGGGCTGTGACTGATTGCAAGTTTGAGTTCTAAATACTGATGTTGCCTGTTAGCCAGCCTGTGACATCCTATCATGCTTGGGCTATGAAACCAATCACCTAGTTTCTAGGTCACTCCCTTCAAAAATATATATTTAAAATTAATAAAGCACCCTCATTCCCTGTCAAAGACGTCTTTCCCAGACTAACAATGACACAGGACTGCCATAACTAATAAGACATTTGACAATTTTAACACAATTATTCTAATGGATCTCTGGGCAAACTCTGCTGTGGTGGACAATATATCAAGGCTAAAATAATCATAAAAATCTAAACATTTACATTTTTTGATGGCTATTTGTGGATGATTTACGTTTCTACTCGATTAACAATTTGATTACCCATTACATTACAAGCTTACATGCTTAAAAAAAAAAAACAATTTAACTTAAGGAAAAGAAATACTTATTTGTGAATTGTGATAAACCTTTCTTGTGTTAACTTTAAGAAACTGTGTACTATTAGTCTATTAATTACTATAATTAGTGAAAGCAAATTTATTTAGTTAAGTTTTATCAAAATTTGATCAAATCTCAATCTACTGGTTCGAGTTTGAAAATATTTGTTCATATTTAAAGTTTTTATAGAGTTGTGGTCTTTATCATGATATTTATTAACATATATCAATTTTTTACATTATTTGTTATGCATAATCATAATTGAGTAAATGACAAATCAATTACTGAATTTTTAAGAAAAACATTTGAAAAAGTGTTAAGTTCCTGTAAATACCGGCCAGAACCAAGAGTTCCAGCCGGAACCAGAATTTTTAAAATATTGAGGTTCTGGCCAGAACCTGGTTCCGGTATATCCCTATATATATATATATATATATATATATATATATAGTATATAAGATATATATATATATATAAGGTATATATATATATATATATATATATATATATATATATATATATATATATATATATACCGTAAATATTTAAAGATTAAATTTGATATTTACAATGTAAAATATAGTATCCTTAAAGATGTAAAATAATGTGGTTTTATGTCTTAGGTATTAATTTCTTATGAAACCTTTAATTTAAGTTCATTATTTTTTATTTTTCTGAGCACTATAAAATCTGGTAAATTTTAGGCTTATTGTTAAGAATCATACAGGTCAAAATAATTGTAATACTACAATATTGGTACCAAGATATAGTACTTAAAAAATAGTTCATAACCCTAATGCAATCGTTGAGTCATTCAGGCAAGAGATAAATATGTTTTATTATAAAATTTGTAACATGGGGCAATTTGGTCAGGTTTAAATATGGACAGATTCATATAAACATGGAATCTTCAGTATCAACTTACTGAAACTCTTTACAAAAAGATGTCCAAAATATTGTAAAATACTTACACTTTTACAGCAAGATAGGTAAAGTTTTTCACATAGGCCACCTAATTAACTTGTACAATTTTTTCAGCAAGATGGTCTCACACTTACGCAAAAGTGAACACGGTACTACAAAGGGATAATGATGTTACAACCCTTAAGCCGTTTTCTACTTTTGCATTGTCTCCATGAAACGTAATATGCCTCCAAACGCTCGAGTTT
>JABUQX010130341.1:27500-39976 GCA_015478945.1 Trachelipus rathkii
TTGTGGCAACCCTGATGACACATCGATATCACTCACTGTTTGAGGTTGCCTCTATTTTACACTGTCAGTTTCTCTGTGAGCATCAGCCCAGGCAGTATTGTTAACATTTATCCACTATTTTTTATGCAGTTTTTTCTTCTTTTTATGCAGATTAAACAATAAAATGTCCAAAAAGTGCACCTTCTGAAGCCTTTTTTCATTGTGGGTTTGTGAATTTACCTTCTAGTGGAGAGGATCTGCCACAATTTGTGGTATATCACAAAGTGTTGACAAATGAAAGCCTCAAGCCATCAAAATTCTCAGCACACCTACAGAATTGGCATCCAAATCTTCAAATTGAGGTTCAGGCTTATTTTCAGAGCTGGACTGTAGCACTGAAGAATATCCAGCTCAGTTCATCTGGAAATCACAACCCAAAAGCTTCAGGCTGCAGTCGAAGCATCATACTATGTTGCATATAATGCTACAGAACAACAGAAATGCCACACCATTGCGGAGAATCTGATTATGCCTTGTGCATATGAGATGGTAAGCAAGGTATGTGGGGGAGGATCAAGGGAAGAAACTGAGTGCCATATCTCTATCAAACAACACAATCCACCAACAAGTCGACGACATGGCATCAGATATCCTGTCCCAAGTTACAACAGAGATCAGGGAAACTTCATATAGAAAATTCTCTTTGCAATTTGTGCTCCTCCAGTTGTGCTTCTCTCCTTGATCAAGGAAGAGTTCCTAATATGCGAGGATCTGCTGACAACCACCAAGGGAGAAGATATCTTCAATATCATCAACAGTTTCTCTACCAAGAATGGATTGGATTGGAACAGTATTCAACAGGTAGGGAGAGATGTTTTTTAATTTTATTTAAATGTCTTATAAATTTAATTACATTAAAACCATAAAAATAGCACAAAAGATAAGTAAGAATGACCAACTGACACATCCAGACAATTTGATGACTTTATTCTACTGATGATGGTGGTCATCATGATTATGGAGCTCTATACGCTGTGAATCAGAAATTTGTAGATCATTGCATCATTGCAACATTCATCAGTACTCCTTGGATCTGAAAAGCCTGCCTGGTACATCTGAAGTTAGTATTTGAAAGTGAGTTGAAAATCGTCAACTTCAATGTCCTAGATTTGAATTCGCATATATTCAAGGAGCTGTGCAAGGAAATGAGAGCAGTATGAAGTTCTGCTTTCCACACCCATGTTTGCTGGTTGTCATGAGACAAGGTTGTACATTGAGTCATCGAGATTCGAAAGGCTATTCAGGAATTCTGGAACAAAAGGACTTCTTTTGCTACCAAATTCACTGATAAGGAGTGGCTTGCCTGACTTTGTTACTTGACTGACATATTTGCGACTGAACAAGTGATAATCTGCAATTCCAGGGTCTCTGAACACGACTGTCATTGCTGCACATTAATGCATTTCTGGGGAAACTGCAACTCTGGATTGTGTGCTTGGAGAATGGAGTGATCGTCCAGTTCTATACCCTAGACCGGTTTGTTGAGGAGAATAATGCTGGATCAGTTCTACAGATCATCAACAAAGAGATGAGTGAGCATTTGAAAGGGCTTGAACAAACGCATCGCCACTTTATAAGCAGTGACCAAGAAACAGCTAATCTTCAGTGGATCTCATCCCTTCTCTGCACCTGATGATGCCATTCATGATGATGATTTCCCTGCAAAGTAGGAGTGGATCACAATGTGAGCAATGAAGCCATGAAAATTGAATTCCAAAAACAAAATGCAGATTCATTTTGGATTTCACGACTAGCCAACTCGCAACTCTGTCCAAGAGAGCCCTGAAGTTGTTGGAATAATTTTCAATAACATATCTCTGCGAGAAGGGGTTCTCAGCTGTGCTGGGGATGAAAACAAAAAAGAGGACTCCAAACGAAATGCCAGCTAGCACCCTTCAACCACAAAGCCAGCAAACTCAACTAGCTTCAAGCATGCAACTCCACACAATCCATTGATACGTACTGGTCTGTTAACAATATTAGTTAGTACCACAATGTTTAAATACACTGCTATAAATAAAATAAATAAAAGAAGATATCTCTTCTGATTTAATTTGGCCATAAGTACAGTAGTTATGTAGCTAATGTGAGAAAGTATTACTTAACTATTGTATTAAAACTATAAACTTTCAATATACAAAAATTGTTATCAAAAAATTCTTTGAAATTTTTTTTTAGCGATTACATAGCTACATTTTAAATGTATATCTTCAATAAAAAATAAAAAAATATCGCTACTAAAAACATAACTTTTAGGCTTTATTTCATTTGTGTAGGGATAAAGAATAAAGTCGTTTTCGTTTTGGCATTTTGTCTTACGCTCAATAAGATAAAATTTTACGCATTTTAAGAATGGTTTCGTGCCAAATCGACTGTGAATGAATTCTTATTCTTATAAACTTGTTTACAAACATTTCAAAAATCAGCTATTGTTATGATGGACTTCAAGGATTTGGAGGGTATTATTATAAAAATGAAGAATAATGATGATGTTTCAGAATATTTTAATTTTTGGAGACTAATAAAAAAAAAAGGAGGAGATTATTGCCCTTTCTTCCTTACTCTTAAGGTAAATTTTAAGTGTTTGTAATATATATATATATATATATATATATATATATATATATATATATATATATATATATATATATATATATATATATATATATATATATACAGTATATATATATATATATGTTACATATATATATATATATATATATATATATATATATATATATATATATATATATATATATATATATATATATATATATATATATATGCTATGGTTGATATATATATATTTTTAAAAAATGTCGGTATGTTTAAATAAATAAAAGCTGTAGCAAAGCTAAATTCTGCGCTTTAGGTAAAAATATGCGCTTTATGCTATGAATTTCAAAAGCACATGTCAACAACTTTTTTAAGGCATGATTGATTCATATTAAGAACTCTATGCTGCGAACATCTTTGAACTTGTGCTTATATATATATATATATATATATAAGAGAGATATATATATATATATATATATATATATATATATATATGGCTATATAAGTATATATATATATATATTAGTGACTTTAGGGGGAGAAAATTACTCTAATTTTTGTCAATTACAACCTATTAAATGGTCTTTATGATTTTTCTGAAAGAAACAAAGATTTGTTAATTAGATTGAAAGAACCAGTCTATCGTCAAAGTCAAAAATCGATTTCTTTTGGCTGGCCCAGGATGTCTTTGGGCTGCATTCTGAAACTTCATTATTTTCAAGGATTTATGTCTCAATCACATAGGCAATATTGTTCTAAGTAATTATTATATTATATATTGTTGCTACTTAATATTTAACTGAGCTATAATGTTCACAATAATAAAAACGTGATCGAACCTATTAATTAACTTATGAGGTGAGAATTATTTAACATTTTTCAAAGTATGAAATTAATTAAGATGAAATAAAAATGACAATGTTTTTGTTTTTTATATATTTCAATGTATTTTAATAAGAAAAGAGACATTAAAATTGTTTGTATTCTTTTAAAGATAAAGAATAATAATTCATTCTAAAGTTGCTGTGTCATGATTTTGAAACATCAGCATATGGTGCTTTCATTTGTGGTACTACCTGTAAACATATTGTTTCGCCTCCTCATCTTAGGAGGAGGTTATTGTGTCCAGAATTGACTGCACTGTTCTGCCACACATCATCAACCCCTAGTGACTCCCTACAACCCCCAATCCTCCTTAAATGTATATTTCCGCCAGCTACTGTATGTCTCCTGAGAAAATCTGCATTAACTGTTGCCTCAAAGAAACACATCCCTGGTACTAAACAGATAACCTTTATATTAACCAGTTCTTTCCAACTATGTCTAAATGAGGTTATAAATTTTGAATTTTTTATCTGTCCTGTGTTTGTTTAGGCTTTAACGCTATTTACTTTTTCGTTTGAAGGTGCTGTTTGCGCATTTAGCTCGTGGGTTATGTAAAAACCCTCCAGGTTAATACATGAAGCCTCTCTTTCACATCTGTGTTCAGGGAATTCTTCCATCTCCCGTTTTTCCCGCTGACCAGACCCTACTAAAGCCTGGGTGTCTGCTCATCTGCGTAATTTACGAATGATGAAATTTTGATGTTGAAACACACCCTCTCCTGAGCTAGGGGCTCTGCCTGTGAGTGTGGTGACAACTGCAAAAAAAAAAAAAAAAAAAAGAACACGAATTTCACCAGAGCTCTAGAGAAATCTTTGTCAATCTGATAGCCCAACAACTTCATAAGAGGTCAAACTGTTGGGAGCTTGTGGGCATTGGAACCTTGCAACACTTAACGAGAAAATACAGACAGCTTCTAAGGCACGTTGTTCTTCACACTAGTCTGAATATTCACTTAATAGAAATATCTTCAGACAATATATGGCCTTGGCCATCATCCACCTGGCATGACTGATGGCATCTGGAGATTTAAATTCCACTTGTTCCATTCACAATCTCTGCAAACAATTCAATATTGTAGGAGCTCCTTGTAATCGTCTCTGGGTTGTGATTCTGTGAGTTTAGTGTTACAATCCGCAGTTATGTTGGCAATTACTTCAGAAGGTAGAGGTTTTTTCACAATTTCGTTGATGATACCCGAGTAATATTGTTTGTTGTTGAGTTCGCCAATGTTTTTGGAATCTCTTGAATATATCGGGTTGAGGCCCAGTTGTTGATCCGCAACTTACATCTAAAACACCTCTCAACATGACTTCAAGAATGTGGCTGCAAGCTAGGTAAAGCAGCTCTATACCCAAGATGTTTTAAAATTGTACAAGCCCGTTTGAGCCTTCCTGTGTTTGATGCAGTGGTGTCAAAACACATTGCCTTGATAGTATGGGGGACACTTCATTCCTCGAGACACTCATAAACAGCCAGGGCCTGTTCTTCACCAGTGCTTGTGTCTGCTACAGGAACTCCTAACAGTTGTTCATTTTCACCATAAGAAATTAAAACAGCTATTCATTCTTTCTGCTCTGTCTTTAGAACGTCTGGTAGAAGTTTTCCGTCCCAATGAACTACAACAGCTTCCTTCTCTGGTATATAAATTTGTTCCAAGATCTTCTCAGTGTATTTTTCTCTGAATACTTTTCGCCTTTCATGGATGGTGGTTTTTGACACTTTGAACTCCTCAGGATTCTCCCCAAGTGCTTCTATGGTAGCTATGAGTATTCGTGGGGCATTTCTGTCAGATACCTTACACCGATCCAACAACAGAGATAGTTTCATTATTAAAATTTCCCTAACGCCACACTTCATCCTTTTGCTATGAGATGATCAAGGAAGTTCCTCGATTTCTTGAGAAGTACAAACGTCCATTGGCAGCACATCCTCGATATCTTCACTGCATGTGTTTTCCTCTTCATCACTGTCCTCATCTTCTCCATCATCAGTCTCTGGCAGGAACAGAAAGAGAAAGAAAAGGACCAAATTAATTATGATATATAATAGTCAAGTTACATGGCTTATCTTGTTTTGTTGGTGCTTTTGTAAAAATTAAACAATAGAACCAGGGGACGTAAACGTACCTAGCAAAAGATCAATATTCAAGCAAAAAAAAAAAAAAAAAATCTTACCTATGTCGAATAAACATTCCGTTTGAATTTGCTCATTTCGCAAGTTCTTTTTGTAGTTTTCTCTCTGCCGCTAGTTCTAACTTCAAATCAATAAGAAGCACAGAGCCTGGCCACTTTTCCCTTTATGTCAGATAAAGAAATTTTGTCGTTTCTGATTTCACTGCACAAGGCATCTTTGATAAGGATATCAAAGCTATCATCTACCTTTGAGGCGAACTCTTTGATTTTGTTCTTTGCAGCTTCTGATTGTTTATACTGGTCCTTTTGTACATTTCTCCACTCTGTGTGAAGTTTCTCTAATTTAGTAATAGCATCTTTCACATGTTTTGTAGGAACCGAGCTTTTCCCCAGAAAACAAGAACTTCTTGTATGGTAATTGTAGAACAAAGTGGCCAAAACTTGACGATTGGAGGGCAATTTACAACCGGCTATCTGCTGAGCCGGATAGCCTACAATGAAAATTTTATCTTTGTTCTGCTTCTTATGGCAGAGTTGAAGTCATTCTTTTACTATTTTATTTTAATCTGAAAATAATAATAATATACAATACAACAAATTGTTTTTGAAATTAGATATAAAATTAACAAAACAAAAGAAATAAAAAAAAAGGTCTCCTTAAATCTAAATTTACATGAAAATGATGATATAATGATGCTGAGGCTGTTATAGCCGGGTTCGACTAGAAGTAGAAATAAATATGCTATATAGAATATAAATTAGTTACAATAATATTGCCTTTAATTTGAGACATAAATCATGAGAAAATAATGAGGGGTTCCAGAGATACGGCCCCAAAACGTCGCTAGTCAGCCCAAAATGCGCATTTTTTGTAACTTTGAGCGCACAGCGGCACGGGTTCACATGTTCCAATCGTGCTCAAAATTTAACTACCTTAAAATCTGGAGAGGCTGATCACTTTCTTTGTGGGGTTACCGTTGACAAAATTCCAACATCAATTTTTTACGGTCACCCTAATATATATATATATATATATATATATATATATATATATATATATATATATATATATATATATATATATATATATATATATATATATATATATATATATATATACAATATACATATATATATATATACAATTTTATACATAACATATTTATTCACAATACACTGACATTTCAAATGAAACTTAAAAAAGATTTGATTTCTTGATACCATTTCTAAATATTTCAGAAACTGAAGGGCCTATATATCCAGCAGACACCTCTGGAGGAGAAGTTGGAACAAATCTTGGATAGCTGGGCTGCAGTAAATGTTCACCACAGTACCCCTTTCACTGGGAACCTGTTTCCGTGTGAATACCAGGAAGTCTGGGTGGACTTGTTTATTAAGTATAATACCCCATTACCCAGCTCAGCGGCCGTGGAGAGGTTGTTTAGACAAGGCTCTGAGATTCTAAGAGCAAAGAGGGCAGCCATGGCATCCAGCAATTTTGAAAAATTTATTTTTGTGAAAGGGAATATGACCCTATTCAGAATACAAGAGGAGAAGAACGAGGAGGAAGATCACAGATAATTGAATAAGATTATAAACTTTCTCATTTTTTGTTATATATTATGTATTTGCATATTTCAAAAAAAATTTTAAAATAATTCATTTTTAAATACTTGCGCTTTATTTTTTAATTTTTTTTGCGCTCCTAAATTTGTGCTTCTAAAAAAAATTTGATTTGCGGACATGTGCGCTTTGCGCATGCGGACTAATTTTTTTGAAAAATTGTGCGCTTTGTGCTTAAGTGACTAAGTTTCCATTTTGGGCGATTTATGCTTTGCACTCTAAAGTTTAAATTATGTCAGCCTACCTCTTGATATATATATAGGGTAGAGAAAGAGTATATATATAAATATATATATATATATATATATATATATATATATATATATATATATATATATATATATATATATATATATATATATAACGGTGTATATATATATATATATATATATATATATATACACAATATATATATATATATATATATATATATATATATATATATATATATACCGTGTATATATATATATATATATATATATATATATATATATATATATATATATATAGCAGTTATATATATATATATATATACCGGTATATATAGTATATATATATATAAATAAAGTATATATATATATATATATATATATATATATATATATATATATATATATATATATATATATATATATATATATAGTATATATATATATATATATATATATATATATATATATATATTGACAGTTACTTAACGCCCACACAGATGGTGGTCTTGAATAAAAAAAAATTTTCACAGGTAGCATCTATGATATATAAATAGATGTTCTAGGGGCTAAAGCGAATTTATTTATTTTTTTTTTACCTGTTCTAGGAGCGAATTAGGTTGTTAGTTAGGTTAGGTTAGGTTGAAGTCATCAGTAAAAATCATTTCGCCCCTAAAACATCTATTTATATATCATAGAGGCTACCTGTGAAATTTTTTTTTTGATCTGACCTCCCATTCCGTGTGGGCGTCAACTTACCATTATAGTATAGAGAGAGAGAGTATATATATATATATATATATAGTATATATATAGTAGAAAGATATATATATATATATAGGCAGAAATATAGAAAATACAGTGGTAAATAAAACGTACAACGAAAACAATACTACTCACCAACTGAGTTCTTGTTGATTGAATAACGGTTATGTACAATGAACGAACTTAAAGAAGACTTGTACTCTTAGATACATATTAGTATCTATCAAAGATATAACAATGATTTGTCTACATATACACGAAACACAGTACTTGGCTTACTACGGGCTCCTCCAATACAACACAGTCCCAAAAAGCACCCTGCACTACTTATTACGAGGTACCCCACTAGGCAAACTCCCGTATTTACAATTACTCTAGGCTGTGTTTACTACTTCACACTATACAAGACAAGAGTGTACCACAAAGTACACCACAACTACTACTTGATATTTCAATGACTGAAAGAAAGAAGAAAAAGAAATACGATAAAAGACTAATAAAATAAAGATCAACAGAGACCCAAATGAGTCTCTACTGCCGACTTGGTCAGCCCAATAACTTCCCAAACTTCTTCTCTCTTCTCATCATATAGACATTGAGACATTAAGAATATAGAGACAGTAAAAAGCCAAACATGGGCCTATCAATAGTGTTCCAGTCCAGCCGCTACCCTCACATCAAGTCCACAAAGCACCCTAGGGCTTGTCAATTTGTTGCAACTACAAATCCACCAATTTGGCTTAGTCAAAACTAATGATATATAAATATGATACCCAAACCATCCACATGCATTAATAACTAAGTTATGGTCACACATGCCATCTAACATTACTAACTACTATTACTAAAAACCCGCCAATTTGGCTTCGTCAATATATTATATGATACCCAACCCATCCATAAACGAATCTAACCCTTTCTTAAATGTTGCAATCGAGTCACACTCAACAACCTCCTCTGGCAGACTATTCCAAAATTTAACAACCCTATTACTGAATGCATGCTTTCTTATATCAAGATGGCATGCTTTCTTCTTAATTCTTATTATATGCCCCCTGGTCACCTGTCCATGTTCTACTATGAAAATTTATTGGTCTCTGTATTATCAACAGATGTAAATATTTTGTAGACTTATCATCATGTCCCTCTGAGAAATCGCCTTCACAAAAAACATTCCTAACTCATTCAGCCTTCTCCTCATAGATCTTACCCTCAAACCCTAGAAATCATCCTATTTCCACGTTGTGACCTCTCTAGCATATCTAAGTCTTTTAAATAAGGCCCAAATCTTGTGCACAATACCCTATTACTGGCCTAACATAGCTATTATATGGTTTATTATTACTTCCTTGCTTTGTAAACAACATTGCGATTTATTATGCCCAGCATCTATTAGCTTTATTTCTAGCCTTAAACACTGATTAGCCACTTTCAAATTACTACTTATAATCACACCTAAATTCTTTTCTTGGTCCACAGACGTTCCCAATCCCCATTCATATCGTAGTTAAAACTTTTATTACTGGTACTACCTACCCTCTTTCAGAATTCTACTTATACCATCAGGCCTGCAGCTTTACTTGGGTCAATATGACCTAATAAACGCTTTATATCTTTTTATCAAATTCAAATTCTGTAAGTCTATTTGTTACATGCATACAAGAACTATTAGTCTCCAAACTATTATCTAATCTTTCCTCAGTAAACACTGAAGCAAAATAAAAGCATTGAAAATGTTGACCATTTCCTTGAACTCACTAAATTTTCATCAATTTTAATTGGACCAATTGTCCTATTCTTACTTAAATTTATAAAAGCTAAAAAAATTCTTCAGATTCTTATTACTATTCCTTGCTAAATTAATTTCTGCCTCTCTCTTTACCTTTCTTATTGATTGTTAAGTTCATTTTTAATTTTATTATAATTTTCTATATCTTCTTACCTATTACTACCCTTGAATATTTTAAAACATCTACGCTTTCTATTATTACTTTTCTCTCTTATCTCTCTATTCCACCAAACAGGTTTTCTCTCTCTTTGCCACCCTAATGGGTTTATCTTTAAAACATAGCTACTGACTGAATATTTATTAAAATTTGCTTAAAATGTTCACACATGATAAAACAGTTTTGGTCTTTAAACTTTATCCCAGTTAGTTATATTGATCATCTCTCAAAATTTGCTATAATCATCGTTTTTGAAATCAAGATTCATTTTCCTTATTAACTTGCAATTTGGGCTTAGATATTACATTCATATTAAATCTAATTATATTATGGTCACTAAGTCCTAAATTCTAATTTCATCCACCATACTTTCATCGTTAGTTAATATTAAGTCTAATCGTATCTTGTGGGTTCCTGGACCATCTGGGTCAAAAAGTTATCTAGTATACAATTAATGAATGTAGAACTACTATGGTCCATAGACAAGGAATCCCACGAATGCCCGGAAAATTAAAATCACCCATTATGACTATACCCCTTTTCTTACTGTGGCATGCTGTCTCTATTTCTTTCACAATTTCTGCGTCTAATTCTTGACTCTGGCCAGGAGGTCTATAAAATGCCCCTATTCTATATGATTTATTGTATATAAGAATATCTACCCACACCGATTCAATATCATGATTCATTTTAAAGTCAGTCATTAATACAGATTGAATATTGCTTTTAACATAAAGCGCCACACCAACCACCCTTCTTTCCTCTACTGGTATAAAGCCAAAGTGTGAATATCCCTCTATTTCATATTCCTGAAAGGAGTCTCCATATAATTCTTCATTAACCCATGCCTCAGTTATGCAAATAATGTCTAGATTCTCATTTATGGTATAACTAATCAGCTCATCTTTTTTATTTCTAAGGCTATGAGCATTTGTGTAAAAACATTTGATACTCGAAATGCTGTTATTTTTATTGCTATCATCATTATTTGAACCTGTAACAACACTAGCTTTATTTATCTCCCCACTATTATAGTTACCATTGCTATTATTTGTATTTAGATTTAATAGGATAAAGAAGAGGAAACTCCATTCTTCACACATCAACCTTAGAGAGAAAAAAGAAACACAAAACTTAATATATATATATATATATATATATATATATATATATATATATATATATATATATATATATATATATATATATATATATATATATATATATATATATATATATATATATATATATATATATTATTTTTAAAAAAAAAAAAAAAAAAAGCTAAAAATAACTTCTTTTGTCACCATAATTGGCAAAGCTGGAAAATTAAAGTCATTTTTATTCAAGGAAGCATCTTCAACGGGCCTATCGCGTAGTGAAAACATAATCATCGCAATTTTTTATGAATATTTTAAGGATAATTAATAAAATTGTGAATATCACACAAATATTTGACACAATCTCATTACTCTTAAAGTCATTAATAAAAAAAATTGATTCCATTATTAAAAAAGAAAATAAAAGAAAAAAATTTCATGACTGCTTTCTGCCATTATTTCCTTTGTTTACATTTTTCGTAAGAATAGAATTTTTTGGTAAGATAGGGAAATAGCAATCTTACGGAATTTGTCAAAATTCTTACGTTTGGTGAGAATATTAAATATAAATTTAGTAAAAATGATGTTAACCAAACGTTAGGAATTTCCTAAATTCTGTAAGGCTGCTCTTTCCCGTGCTTACCGAAAATGTAAACAAATAAGATTGCGGTGTAGTAGTTCGTTGATTTGATGAATGTTTCATTCATGAAATTAGCTTTAAAACTAATTTCTTCCAAATCGATGATCTCAATAATAATGGAAAAATTATTTGTAATAACAACTGAGTTTTTTATTTTGTTTTCAATCTAAAACTGTTCTTGTAGTTAGAAACAGCTGATCAAAAATTTTGTAAACAATCGTCGATTATGCCCGAAATTCGTCCTAAAACTGGATTAGCATTTCTTTATCCAGCGTTAGAACAATGCAAAACGAAAACGGCTAAGCCGCCCCCGTTATAGCACGCTTCTGTCCCTACGCCGATAAGACAAATTCTTACTACATTTTAAGAATCGTTTCTCTATGCCAAAACGACTTCCATGAATTAATTATTCTTATAAACTTGTTTTACAAACATTACAAAAATCATAATCAGTGTTTGGAATGATGTCTTTCGGGGGATATTTCTCTCTCCTTGAAGCGGCGCACGAAAACGCGAAAGCGTTTCACGATAATGCGAAAACGGTTAAACACCCAAATTGATCGGAACGAAGTACACCG
>JABUQX010130342.1:0-10000 GCA_015478945.1 Trachelipus rathkii
CAATATATATATATATATATATTTAGGTTTACAAATTGATAGATATTGCCAAGTTATTATAGTAATAATATAATAATTTAAAGTTATAGATGAGGGTAATAACCATTCAGTCTAATATCATTTAAATATTATTTATTATATATAGTACCTTTAAGAAGGTTGATATTATTTTGGAAGTTTAATTATTAAAAAACAATGTCTTAGATTTAAAAGTATAATTAGTTTAAACTTAAAATAAAGAAATTGTTTAATTAACCAATAAAAATTCTTTAATAAGTAAACTATATTTTCATTTTTTTAAAGGTTTCGAACACAAGAGCGGAAACTTTTTTTGATCAGAGTTCAAGTCCGCTAATTTCCTGACGACTCCGCACCTCACGCTAGTCCGCACCTATTCTGTTAGTCCGCTCCGGAGCGGACTAGCGGACTTCTTTTAATTTAAAGAGCGGAAGTGCCACACTGATATATATATATATATATATATATATATATATATAACTATATATATATATATATATATATATATATATAATATATATATATATATATATATATACCATATAACTATATATATATACCTACTATATACACCTATAAATCTTAATTTACAGGTCTAATCTGCAGAATATTTTTTATTCGATGCAGATTATTTCAAAGCGCAAACTTCTGCAGAATATATAATGTGTGTGCTTAAACAAAACTAATCAGTTTTTTTACGAAAAAGGATTTTTAATGAGAAATATTTTTCTTTCTCAGAATATTGAAAAAAGCAACTTTGCTTCACACACAAAATAGATAAATGAAGTAACGAAAAATTTCCACGTAGGAAATTTAAACTTTAAACGCCAGTATTTTACCGACTACAAAATACTAAATTTAAACTTTAAACGCTAGTAGTTTACTGACTACGAAATACTAAATTTTAGCGGGAAAAACAACTTTTAAATTTACAAACTTTTCTCAAGATAATATAATTATTAAAATTACTTATCATTTTATTGAATAGAGATCAGCATATTACGCTCATCAGAATATTAAAGACCAGCATAATACGCTCATCAGATTATAGAAAGTTCAGATTAAGAACTTGACGAAATTCTAAAAGAATTGAATATTGGCCAGGGCAATAATAGTTTAGATTATGTGCACTGCAAGTTAGAACATTTAAGAGAGTATACTCTTGAAAGCCTTAGGTCTTCACTATAACTAAAATAGTTAGTTAAATAGTGGGATATTACACAAGGTTATTTTTTAAGCTTATTGAGAAAAGTTTGTTTCCCAAGCTCCAAAACGAAGTAGTTGACCCGTTTTTAGCTTTCAGAATGTTAAATTAAAATGCACATAAGAACGATCTTCCAAGAATAAAATGATATTTGAATATTAAACTTTAATTCAGCACGAAGCTTAACAGTGAAAATTGTTACCGGCTCGAAGCCTTACAACGAATGATTTTTAAATGAGAACTTATCAGTTCAAAAAATAAAGGCGAATGAATCTTCAAATATCCAAAAACCGCTCTCTACTCTTTGCATTTGGCAACCCTCAAGTTTCCAAGAAATAACCTCTTTTCTGACAACTCTTACTATAATTTTTATAATATATATATATATATATATATATATATATATATATATATATATATATATATATTTATATATTTATATATATATATATATATATATATATATATATATATATATATATATATATATATATATATATATATATATACTATATATATATATATATATATATCATCATCACCCACCTTCTCTCCCCATTGACTGGGGGTAAGGTGCGCAACATGCACCGGAAACAGAAAAGTAGTAGAAGAAAATGACGCAGAGTCGAAAAGAAAGCCCAGCCTTGCCGCCCCCTTGACACCATTTAGTGAGCACTCAAAGCAGCCATAAAAATCCACCACCCTAGAACTTCATAGGATCCTCGATGGACCTCTTATGGCATCTCGTCAATGTGGGCTACAACCTCGCAAATCCCGCCATTCACTCCTATTATGCACCTTTCTTCTAACCTTTGCCAAGCATTCCTTTACTGACTAAATCCACTTTTTATTCGGTCTCCCAACCGGTCGATTCATAACACACTCACCACTATACATCCGCTTAACCAAACGACTATCATCCATCCTTTCCACATTACCAAAAAATCTCAACGTACTTTCATTTATTCTCTCATTTAGCCCTTTCTTCACAAAGCCACACAACTCTCTAATACGTCCGTTCCTCATTTTATCAATTTTTCTCACACCTAACACGCCCCTAAGATTGTCCATCTGACCACATTGTACTTTAGATCTATACCTCTTATTCTAGACCATAGAGTCACTACTATACATTAACACAGGTAACAACATACCTTCATGTAAAACCCTAGCGCACTAAAGACTTAGTTCCTTTACATCCACCAAGGGTTTAATTGCACCAGCCACCCTATTGCCATTCAAACCTTTCCTACTACACTCCGCATAATCCTTTTCCTTTTCATCTAACGTATATCCTAAATATTTAAACTCGACACTTATTCTAGTTGCTCACCATCCAACATTACTTCACACAAGGATGTCCTCATACAACCTTACTCTTATCTACGTTTACTTTCAAGGCCCTTTACACATCCTGCCAAATCTCTCTACCAATTCACTCAAACTCCCTTCAGATTCGCCACACAAAACCAAATCATCCGCATATAATAGGTAGGGCACCCTCCACTCCCTTCCATTCCCCATCATTCTAACACCTTCCCCTGCCAGCCGCAACCCTAATTCTTTCAAAATCCCATCCCAAAATAGGGGTACTATTACTGTTCTCCTCCAACCCTTCGGAACTATATCCTCCATAAACGCTTTGTTACACAACTTCCAAAGCAAATCAATCACCATCTCACCTCCGTTCTTGATAATTTCACCAGTAATTTCATCTATACCAGCAGATTTACCATTTTTAAACTTTCTCACTCAACCCATTTCCTCCTCCTTCTTAATGACCTCATCCCCAAAATACCTATTTCTTCTTGCACCATCAAACTCACACATATTTACTATCACCTCTTCATTACTGCCAATGTTATGCAGATTTTCAAAGTGTTCCCTCCACGCTCTCCTCACATTCATTTCATCAGTTACGAAAGCACCATTTCTATTCTTTATTCTAAGCAGATTCCTCTTACGCTCTTAACCTTTCGCGCTTCTTTCCAGAAAAGCTTCCTATTTCCTAGTAAGTCCCCATTCATCCTCCTTCCAAACTGTTCATTTACCTCTTTCTTCCTCCTATGTATGCATCTTTTAGTATTCCTTTTTTCCTCCTTATATATTTCCAAACATCTTTCTTTTGAAACCTCATATTTGGCTTTTAGTACATTCAACTACGTTTCTTTTTTACCTTTATTCGCTTGCATCACCTCTTCATTCCACCACTCACAGTTAAATTCTTACTTCCTACTTTAGCACATCCAGATACTTCTTTTGCACTACTAATAACCGCTTCCTTCATTTTCTTCCAGATTTGTTCATTATCAACTTTCTCACATTCAACTGATTTACTTTCAAATGCTCTTAAATATTTATCCTTATTACCTTGTTCACATAATTTCTCACTCTTAATTCTACCCACTTCCTTCCTTATCACCTTTCTCTCCACTAACCTAATTTTACATAAAACAACAAAATGGTCAAATAATCCCATTCCTAACCCCCTCACTGATTTAACATCCAACGCATACTTCAACATCTCCTTCTTCGCCAACACAAAATCAATCATACTTTTCACTTCGATACCATCTCTACCTACACCAACTCCAGTATATTTATCAATACTCTTGTGTTTAAAGAAAGTATTGCTAACACACATACCTCTCTCCTCACAGAAATCAACCATCTTCCTACCATTCTCATTTTCTCCCGACACCCAAAGTCACCTGTTATACGATCCTGTTTTTGATCACCTATCCAACAAGTTAGGTCACCTAACACAATCAATTTGAAGCTCCTGCTCACCCCATCCAAAACATCATTGAAATTATCCCAGAAAATCGCACTCTCTTTAACATTACCCCCAGATGGACCATATGTCACAACCACACATACCTTGACCTTTTCAAACTTAAATTTAACCATTAGAATTCTAGCACTCACACAAACAAAATCTACCATAGCTCTATACCACAGCAATATTGCAACTCCTTCTCTCCCCCTCTCTTTCCTTTCCACACCAACACATACACATTTCACGCCACACCATGTTTTTTCAAAGTTTCTATTCATCTTTGTTCCAGTCACAGCGAGCAAATCAAATTTGCCCTTTCTAAATACATCCATCACCACTCTCCTCTTCTCCTCAACATTCATTTCTCTGACATTCCATGTACCCATACGATTCATACATTTTCGCCGAAAGATAGAAGATCGCTTACGGCCATCACGATCTTCTCCGATGCATGCATTAGCATTCTTGGCAAAAGATATTAAACCACACTTTCACTCGTGGTTGTAGTGGGCAGCCAACCCAACTACCACCGTCCCTTAGTTACATTCCACAACACGCAGAACATACGATGTGGGCAATTCTTTCTCCCCACACAGCTACGAGAGTATTTTAACTCTGAACTTTTTTCGATCCATTTTCCGTTCTTCTTCTTCTTATTATTATTATTATTATTATTATTATTATTATTATTATTATTATTATTATTATTATTATTATTATTATTATTATTATTATTATTATTATTATAAATATATATATATATATATATATATATATATATATATTATATATATATATATATATATATATATATATATATATATATATATATATATATATATATATATATATCTATATATATTTTATTATACTCTGATTGGAAAGTTTTAAAACTGGTGGCGCCACTGCTCAACAAGAGTGGCTAGATTTGCGGACGGGTGTTGTACGGGAAGCATGTTTTGTCATTGAAACGTACTGAAAAGATCAGCGAGATATCTCTTCTCAGTACAGAGTTGCATCCTGGTGAGTGAAGACATGTTTTCTTGTGTCGGCGAATTGCATAGATGTCTTCATTAAGTCAAATCAATTTCCTATCAGCGAAATTTTAAATTTTGGAAACAGGCTGGAGTCGGCAGGAGATGTATCAGGGTAATAGGGTGGCTAAGGAAGCACAGGTATTTGGAATTTGGTAAAAAAAGCCGCATGAGCCAGTACGTTGTCGTGGTGGACCCATTTTTGTCTAGCCAGAGTGCATGACTTTCCTTCTGCACTTTTTCGCGCAGTCGCTGAAGGACAATTATATACTATTCCTGGTTGACTGTCTGCCCTCTAGGGTAAAATGCGTGATGCACGAAACCTGTTGAATTGAAAAAACAAAAACCATCATCATTGTCTTCACATTAGACCGACTTTGTCGAGCTTTTTTTGGTCGTTATGAATTTGGGCCCTTGCACGCGATGATCGTCTCTTTGTTTCTGGGTTTTACTCATAAACCCATGATTTGTCCCCTGTAACTACTCTATTTAACAAATATGATTTACTTTCGACCTGATTAATCAGGTCTTTTTACACTTCAAGACGGTGTTGTTTCTGCTGGTCTGACAACAATTTTGGAATAAATTTCGTGCATACTTGATGCATTTTCAAATCTTCAATTAAAATTGACTGAACAGAGTATAAACTTAAATTCAATTCATCAGACATCTTCCTATTAGTTAGTCTACGGTCAGAGCGAATTAAATCGCAAACTTTCACAATGTTTTCGTGGGTTGTTGAATTGGAAGGCCGACCGGACCGAGGATCATCTTCGACTGATTCATGACCATCTTTGAATTTGTTGAACCAGATAAAAACATTTGACTGGCTCAGACATTTATCCCCGTAAGATATTTTTAAGAGTTCATAATTCTCCGAAGCTGATTTCCCGGTTTTAAAACAAAATTTTACACAAACTCGTTGTTCCGTTTTTTCAGCCATTTTGAGAAATCAAAAATCCGCCGAGATACGACAACATACCTGCACTTACCATGATGCAACTCGGTACTGAGGAAAAATATTGCGCTAATCTTTTCTGTACATTTCAAAGACAAAACAAGTTTTCCGTGTAATACCAGCCCGCAGACCTAGCCCCTCTTAATGAGCAGTAGCTCCACCTGTCTTAAAACTTTCCAATCAGAGTAGTATATATATAGTGATTGCTTAGGTAAGTTTCTTTTTATCAAAGTTAGACCTATTTTATATATGGAAAGTGAATTACAGAAAATGATATGTGGATATTAACTTTTTTTTAATTGTTAATTATCTATGTTTTTTTAGCTACATGTTATTATATTCTTTTTTATGAAATAATGTTTGTTTTATTAGAACATAATGTTTTTTTTTTATAATAATAATGTTTAATATATTTGCTAAATTATGTAAATACCTCTGTTCCTTTTGCGTATTTAAAAATTACCAGCCAAAATGTTCTAAGCATTTTTGTCTTATATGCATTTGTCAAAGAACTGAAGTTTTTGCAAAACATGTTTTTATTTTAGGTGTACGAGAAAAATATGTCTAATGTAAAAATAATGCATTTAACCTAAAATCAGTGAATGGTTTGAATATAGTAGAACATAATGTTTAATAAAATATCAATGAACCAAAAACTGTTTTTATTCCCTATAATAAAGAGATAAATTTTCAAAATGGGTAAACGGTTTATGTTGATGGTTGTTGACTAGCCGCGAGTAGCCCAGCTTGGGTGAAAGAAGACGACCACACCAGAGAAAGCTGCAAGAAGCTAGTACCTGTTCTACTTAGGTTCTGCAAGGTAATCCGGGGTTATTACGTTGAATACGAAAGAACTTCAACTACAACTCTTGAAGTGGAGGAAGAAGAAAAAGAAATACCACCCAGAACACCTGTACCTCCATCCTGTCATCCGGCAGTGAACACTCTCTACAGCAGCAACTACACAAGCAACTACATCAGCAGCAGAAACTACAACGACAACCTCAGCTACAGGAACACCTGCAGGACTGCGTCCATATAGTCAAAATCAAAGACCCTACGTCTGAATTGCCCATATTTTCTTCTCTCAACAAGCAAAACGGGACAGACCTTGGTTCAAGTGGCCTGACAAAGCTAATGTGCAGATACAACTAGCGTCTTATCCCTCTTCTAGATCATTTTCTCCCACACCAACAGAAAACAAGAAGAGCGAGGTGATTGCTGCGCGTTAATCAGTTCGCAACTAACTATCAACATAACAATATTCGGCGCAGATACTCTCTTCCTGATGGAAAACGGCGCCTCTGTTTCGAACCTACTTTCTTCAATGATAGCCAACATGATCCTATTTTCCACTAATGTCAATTGTTCCGCAGTAAATGGCTCTCCTATCAAGTGTCATGGTGTAATAGCAACATATATAACGATCAAGAAGCTTCGTCGAGAATCTAATTGGACTTTTATAGTAGCTGAGATCGTGATGCCAATATTGGCTATGGATTTCCTTCAACATTACAACTTAATTATCGATTGTGAGAAGAAAACTACAAGACTCAATTACTTCTCTTCTAGCACCTCTTTAAGTTTCTTCTGTAGAAGTTCCTTCATTACAAATCAACGCTAACATGGCAGACCCCAATATTTCATCTTTGCTTTAGAAGTTTCTCTTGTTAACTTCAACTATCGGCTTGACGAACATCAAATATAATCCAAAAGGATCTGTTCATTGCAAAGAGACTGGTGATTTTCCTCCAGTGTTTGCAAGACCTCGGGGTCTCCCTAAAGATAAACTCAGAGCAACAAAAGCAGAATTCGACACTCTCTTGAAAAATGGAATCATCAAACCTTCCAAATTTACTCGGGCTTCTCTGCTCCATCCTATCTGGTGCCAAAGAAAACTCCAGTAACTTGGAGGCCATGTGGTGATTAACGACTTTTGTATGCAATAACTAGAAGGGATGGATATCTACTTCCTCACATTCAAAGTCTCTCACAACTTCTACATGGATCAACAATCCTCAGCAAATAGACCTTCAGAGGGCTTATCACCAAATTCCAATACGATCGGAGGACATTGAAAAGAGTTCTATAACAATTTCTTCAGCCTTTATAGATATATTTGGTTTGAAGAACGCAGGACCTACTTTTCAAAGAATAGTGAACTCCATCTTTCGATATCTCCCATTTATTTACGTCCACCTAGATGACTTGGTAATTGTTTCATCAACTCCAAAACAGCATGAAGAACATCTCAGGGCAGTTTTCAAGCTTCCTCAAGAAAATTCTTTCAAAATTTCCTTAGAAAAATGTGAATTCTATAAGTCATCTCTTAACTATCTGGGATATATTTCTTCAGATGGAATTTCTCCTCCTTCAGAAAAGACGTCCGAAATTTCCAAGTACCCTCTTTCTCGAAATTCAGCAGTTCTTACGTGATTCTTGGGAATGATTGGATACTGCAGCTGTTTAATCCAGTTTTTTGCAAAGCTCGTCTTTCCTTTGTCAGAAAAAGCAAAACACCATCCAAAAGATAAGTCCCTCACTTGGACTACAGAAGAAGAGGATGCCTTTGGTGAAATCAAGAATCAGCTTCAAAACGCCATAAATTGCCGGATGTTACCCATCTTCATATTGTCACAAATAGCAACCAGACCTCTATAGGAACAGCCTTTCATATTACAGTAGGAATGAAGCAAAAAGTGATCGGCAACAACGTCATCTTTCTGTCTTAACAGAATATGTCTCTTCAATGAACTACCTGAGAGGTGCAGATAACATTGTGGCAGATGCTTTTTCCCGGATATCCTCGGTAACAGTAGATGCCTTCGATTTACCTGCCATCGCCCGTCTTCAATCAACGGATAAAGAAACGGCCACTTTTCAGCGGCGTCTTCATTCTTATCCTCTACAAGATAATCTTCAAGCATGGTGTGATACATCTTCAGCTTTTCCACGACCATTTTTGCCAAAACCTTGTCGTGAACAGATCTTCAACAATTTTCATCAGATGTCTCATCCTGGAGTTAAGGCTTCTCTGCGTCTTATAAAGACTAGGTATTTCTGGCCTATCATGGATCGTGACGTCATAATTTTGGTTCGCCCTTGTTAACGGTGCCAACTTTCAAAGACATACTAAACCAACTATTGCTCCCATGGAAATTCCGTCTCATCGTTTTGAAACAGTGCATATCAACATCGTGGGACCATTTCCTCCATCCTTATTGACCGATACATCAGCTCCAGTCTTCAGATATCATGGCGCGGAAACAAAACTGGTTACACTCCTTTCCATTCATCATGCTAGTCTTCATTGCATTCCTGATTACTCTGGATTCTCCCCCTTTTCAAATAGTAACCGGAAAAACATATCTTTGTCCTTTAGAACTTCTTCAAGCACCTAAAAACAGAGATTCTTACAACAACTTCATGAGTAAATTTATGGCTGACATGAAACAACTGGATTTTCGACAGCTACCACCTCTTCATCCCTTCAGTGCTTCATCATACATTCCTGCCGAACTTCAAACCTGTTCCCATGTCTTTCCTCGAGTCGATCGCATTCGGAAGAGTTTGCAAGCACCTTACTCTGGACCTTACAAAGTTTTTCAACGGATGGATCGATATTAGAAGATACAGCTTTCTGATGGAAGGAAAAATGTCGTTTCGATTAGTCGTTTGAAGCCTCCCGTACTCCTTTCGACTTCACAGATGGTTCCTTATTCGGTTGTTGATTCGTCTTCGCAGATAGTTTCTCAGTCGGATGATGATTTGCCTTCATAGATGGTTCCTCAGTCAGATGTTGATCCCCATTCACAAACGGTCCCTTTATCTACTTAACAGCAGGAACAAGCTTTAGCGTCTAGAGGTAACCCAGTACACAAAGTGCGTTTTGAATAATATATTTAGTGAATTAAGTGCCTAAAAATTAATTTAGTGTAAAAATACGCTCTGCTTTTAATGAGCGAAGTGATATTTAGTGCTCATATAATAATAGTCTAAATAAATTG
>JABUQX010130345.1:0-17589 GCA_015478945.1 Trachelipus rathkii
AAATATTACTATGTTAGAAAAAAATAGCATTGTTACGCTCGAATTATTTTGGAAAAGTAGGTTTTGGATAAGTTTTGTGAGGTGTTGATAACTACTTACAGGTATTGTGCAGTGAATTTTGTTATTGTTAACTGCTTATTCACAAATAAGGTGTGTTAGGTATGCTATTTTTTTGTTATAAATATTAAAAAATAAAAAGATTTTAATAAAATTTTGGCAGAAATCATGCAAAAGGACTTGTTTTTATGCAATGTTTGTAATACCATTGACGCTAAAATATGACTTTAAGCACTTGCTGTTGCTATTTTTAATAAAAGAATAAAAAAAATTAGTAAAAACTTAAAATATTTTTAATAATTATATATTATTCACATACAAAATGAACTTATTTTGTTATGTTTATACTTAATACATGGCAAAAAGTATGACGTAAAGAAGTAAAACGATATGTAAAGCAGTAAGTCACTAGAGCATGCTCTGATATAGCCGGGGTATGGGGGAGGTACTATGTGTTTGCGCTACTGCTTTACTGCTTTACTACATTAGGGTCAGTAAAGTACTTGCTTTTTTAACCCTTTCGCTGCGTCAGCGCTGAGTCAGCGTGAGTACCACACATGACTGAAGAAATACGCACATAATTATTTATTTTGCTTATATATATATATATATATATATATATATATATATATATATATATATATATATATAATATATTTATATATCTCTTTATTTAAATATATATATATATATATATATATAAAACAATATAAATTGCAAATTAGATATTCGTTTTTTTGAATTATAGTAAATTTTGGTATCCGTCATCTCTCTCTCTCTCTCATATATATATATATATATATATATATATATATATATATATATATATATATATATATATATATATATTTATATATATATATATATATATATATATATATATATATATATATATATATATATATATATATAAATATATATATATATATATATATATATATATATATATATATATATATATATATATATATATATATATATATATATATATATATATATATATATATATAAATATATATATATATATATATATATATATATATATATATATATATATATATATATATATATATATATATATATATATATATATATATATATATATATATATATATATATATATATATATCTTTCTATATATATATATATATATATATATATATATATATATATATATATATAAATATATATATATATATATATATATATATATATATATATATATATATATATATATATATATATATATATATATATATATATATATATATATATATATATATATATATATATATATAAAGCGAAGAAATAAGAAATTTGCACACATTGAGGCAAAGGTTGGGGGGGTAAGGGGGTAGGGAAGAAAAGGAAGAGATTGAGGGGATCTCAAGTAGAGATTAAAGCCATCTGGATGGGGGATAAGTGTTAGAATTATAAAAAACCATCCCGCATCTAGAATACTAAGCCAAATTTTCAATGAAACCGAGCTTTGTATCATCTCCCCGCTCTCTGGCTTGGTTCATACTGACTAAAATCAAAGGCGAGACCTGTATTTATAACCTTTCACTAGTCATAAAATTGCCAAATGTAATGTAGCATAACGTAAATTTAGAAAATAAACCAAAGATTCCATAACTGAAATTCATATAGAACGATTACGAGTTATGACGACACCTATTCTGCATCAGTCATACTAAAGACCATTACTCTTGTCGTCATCGTTGACGACCTCAGCAGCGAAAGGGTTTTAATAAAACATCTTAAAATTTTAGTAAAAACAATATGTCTAAAAACCAAATATATTAAATATATAAATAAAGAGTTTTTTAAAAATCAATTTAAAACATTAAATAAAACTTTTAGAAATAAAAAGTTTTAAAATAAAAACTTTAGACAAAATAAACTTGCTGCTAAAATAAATATTAAAGCCACAAAAGTAAATGTAAATTAAACTTATAAAGTAAAAGGAAATATAAATGAAAACGTAATGTTAATAAAAAAATATGTATGTCAAAAATATAAATCTTGGTCTTCAACAAGAAAATTAATTTTAATTCTAACTTTAACTTAAACTTTTCTTTAGTAATGGAGCAGGCTTCTATAAATAAATTGCATCAGTTTGAAATAAAATGTAAGACTCTATGTATTCGAACTCTAACCTAAACACACATCTTTGAACGTAGACTTAATATAGCAGACATTAAACAAGACGAGTGATAGTTTTGAGTCGAACACCTCAGGTGTGCAACATTTGGCTGCCATTGGGCATGACTAACTTTAACTTTTCTTTAACTTTAACTTTAGCAATGAAACAGGTTTCTATAAATAAAATGTAACAGTTTGAAATAAAGTGCAAGACTATATATACGAACTCTAACCTATACACATATACATCTTTGTACATGAACTTGACATAGCACATATTAAAAAAGTCGATTGCTAGATTTGACTCGAGCACCTCATTTCTGCAACATTTGGATGCCTTTGTGTAAGACTAAGAGTGTACCACTAAAGGGAACTTGGTACTTGTCCAGTCCTAGCTCTTTAGAGTAAAAACAAAAATTTTTAATTTTTTTATTACTTTTTTTATTAGAAAATTCCCTCATCTACATCAAGGTCTGATTTTTGTTTCAAAATTCCGAAAGTTTTCTTAGATACAGGATATTTTTTAGAGGGGTGTCAAGCTAAAAAATTTCATTTCCAGGTTCGAAATGACAATTCAACTTTCTAGGACCTTTCCTGGTTTTATTCACATTTTTTAACAAATTATTTGTTTTCCTTTTCGCAAACACAACCCAGATCAGGCTTTTTCTCTTTCTCAATCATGCCGGAGACAGTGTCGAACAACAAATTTTTTTTAAAGAATTTTTTTGCAGGTGAAAATATATCTGCAAAGATGGAACTGAACAATTTTGAATAGAAACCAGCGCCGGAGCCAGAGCCGGAGCCGGAACCAAAGTAAATTTTAAAAAAAAAATTGTTTTTGCAGGTAAAAGTACTTCTGCAAAGTCAGAGCTGAACTATTCTGAAAAGGAAAAGGAGTCGGAGCTGGAGCCGGAGCAGGAGCCGGAGTCAGAGTCGGAGCCGGAACTGAAGAATTTTTTTTTATTAATTTTGCATATGAAAATAATTCTACAAAGTTAGAGATGAACAAGTTTGAAAAGAAGCCGGGGCCAAAGCCGGAGCCTGAGCCTGAGCCTGAGCCTGAGCCTGAGCCTGAGCCTGAGCCTGAGCCTGAGCCTGAGCCTGGCCGGAGCCGGAAAAGCCGAAAGCCGGAGCCGGAGCCGGAGCCGGAGCCGGAACCTGAGCCTGAGCCTGAGCCTGAGCCTGAGCCTGAGCCTGAGCCTGAGCCAGAGCCGGAGCAGGAGCCGGAGCCGGAGCCGGACCAGGAGCCGAAGTATAATTTTTCTAAAAAAATTGTTTTTGCAGGTAGAAATACTTCTGCAAAGTCGGAGCTTTGCTATTCTGATATGGAAACGGAGTTGGTGCTGAAGCCGGAGCAAAAGTCGGAGCCGGAGCTAAAGCCGGAGCTAAAGCCGGAGCCGGAGACGAAGCTGAAGCCAGAGTCGGAGTCAGAATCGGAACTGGAGCTGAAGAAAATTGTTTTATTAATTTTGCTGATGAAAATAATTCTACAAAGTTGGAACTGAACAACTTTGTAAGGTGCCGGAGCCGGAGCCAGAACCGAAGCCGGAACGAAGCCGAAACTGGAGCAAAAGTATAATTTCTTTTTAAAAAAAATTGTTTTTGCAGGTAAAATTCTTCTGGAAAGTCGGAGCTGAACTATTCTGAAATGGAAACGAAGTAAGGGCTGGAGTCTGAGCCGGAGTCGGAGCTAAGGCCGGAGCTGAAGAACAAATTTAAAAAAATGTTTTTTGCAGATAAAAGTATTTCTACAAAGTTGGAGCTGACTAATTTTGAAAAGAAGCCGGAGCTGGAACCGGAGCCGAAGCCGAAGCCGAAGCCGGAGCTGAGACAGGAGCCGGAGTCGGAACTGGAGATGGACAAAAGTTTATTTTTTTTAAAGAAATTGTTTTTGTAGGTAAAAATACTTTTTTAAAGTCGAAGCTGAGCTATTCTGAAATTTAAAGGGATTCGGAGCTGGATCCAGAGCCAGAGTCGGAGATGAAGTCTTAGTCGGACTCGTAGCTGGAGCTGAAGAACAAATTTTTATTAATTTTGAAGGTGAAAATAATTCTACAAATTTGGAGCTGAACAACTTTGAAAAGGAGCCGGAGCAGGAACCGGAGTAAGAGCCAGAGCTGGAGCAGGAACAGGAGCCGGAGTTGGAGCCGGAGCCGGAACCGGAGCCGGAGCTGGAGCAGAAGTCGGAGCAGGAGCCGGAACAGGAGCCGGAGCCGGAGCCAGAGCCAGAACCAGAGCCGGAGCCAGAGCCAAAACCGGAGCCGGAGCCGGAGCCAGAGCCAGAGCCAGAGCCAGAGCCAGAGCCAGAGCCAGAGCCAGCCAGAGCCAGAACCGGAACCGGAGCCGGAGCCAGAGCCGAAGCCTGGAGCCAGAGCCGAAGGCCGCACAGCCGGAGCCGGAGCCGGGCCAGAGCCGGAGCCGGAGCCGGAGCCGGAGCCAGAGCCGGAGCTGGAGCCGGAGCCGGAGCCAGTGCCAAAGTGTAATAAAAAAATTGTTTTTGCAGGTAAAAATAATTCTGCAAAGTCTGAGCTGAACTATTCTGAAAGGGAAAAGGAGTCGGAGTTGGAGCCAGAGCCGGAACCGGAGTCGGAGTTGGAGTCGGAACTGAAGATTTTTTTATTAAATTTGCATTTGAAAATAATTTTACAAAGTTGGAGCTGAACATGTTTTAAAAGGAGTGGGGCCAAAGCTGGAGCCGGAGCGTGAGCCGGGGCCGGAGCCGGAGTATAATTTTTTTTAAAATTGTTTTTGAAGGTAGAAATTCTTCTGCAAAGTCGGAGCTGAGCTATTTTGAAATGAAAACGGAGTAGGTGCTGAAGCCGGAGCCAAAGCCGGAGCCGGAGCCGGAACTCTAGCAAAAGTATAAATTTTTTTTAAAAAAAAATTGTTTTTGCAGGTAACAATACTTTTGCAAAGCCGGAGCTGAACTATTCTGAAATGGAAACGAAGTCAGGGCTTGTGTCGGAGCCGGAGTCGGAGTTAAGACCGGAGCTGAAGAACAAATTTAATTCTTTTTTTTTGCAGATGAAAGTAATTCTACAAAGTTGGAGCTGAACAATTTTGAAAAGGAGCCGGAGCTGGAACTGGAGCCGGAGCCGGAGCAGGAGCTGGAGCCGGAACTAGAGCCGGAGGAAAAGTATATTTTTTAAAGAAATTGTTTTTGCAGGTAAAAATACTTCTGCAAAGTCGGAGCTGAACTATTTTGAAATGGAAAGGGATTTGGAGCTGGAGCCGGAGCCGGAGTCGGAGCTGAAGTCATATTCGGACTCGAAGCCGGAGTTGAAGAACAAATTTTTATTAATTTTGAAGGTGAAAATAATTCTACAAAGTTGGAGCTGAACAACTTTGAAAAGCAGCCGGAGCAGGAGCCGGAGCCATAGTAGGAACAGGAGCCGAAGCAGGAGCCGGAGCTGTAACAGGAGCCAAAGCAGCAGCCGGAGCAGGGGTTGGAGCAGGAGCCGGAGCCGGTGCCAAAGTATAATTTAAAAAAAAATTGTTTTTTCTGGTAAAAATACTTCTGAAAAGTCGGAGCTGAACTATTCTGAAATGGAAACGAAGTCAGAGCTGGAGTCGGAGCCGGAGCCGGAGCCGGAACTGGAGCCGGAGCCGGAGAGGAAGTCGGAGCTGAGGCCGAAGCTGAAGAACAAATTTCAAAAAAAAAAATTTTTTTGCAGATGAAAGTAATTCTACAAAGTTGGAGCTGAACAATTTTGAAAAGGAGCCGGAGCTGGAACAGGAGCCGAAGCCAGAGCCAGAGCCGGAGCCAGAGCAGGAACCGGAGCCGGATCTGTAGCGGAAGAAAAGTATATATTTTTTTAAAGAAATTGTTTTTGCAGGTAAAAATACTTCTGCAAAGTCGGAGCTGAACTATTCTGAAATAGTAAGGGATTCGGAGCTGGAGCCTTAGCCGAAGTCAGAACTAAAGTCGTAGTCGGATTCGGAGTCAGAGCAGGAGCCGGAGCAGAATCTGGAGCAGGAGCTGGAGCTGGAGTGGGAGCCGGAGCTGGAGAAGGAGTCGGAGCCAGAGCCGGTACCAAAGAATAATTAAAAAAAAATGTTTTTTTGGAGGTAAAAATGCTTCTGCAAAGTCGGAGCTGAACTATTCTGAAATTGAAACGAGGTTGGAGCCGGAGTCGGAGCCGGAGCCGGAACCGGAACCGGAGCCGGAG
Organism: Trachelipus rathkii; assembly: GCA_015478945.1. Taxonomy (NCBI): domain Eukaryota; kingdom Metazoa; phylum Arthropoda; class Malacostraca; order Isopoda; family Trachelipodidae; genus Trachelipus; species Trachelipus rathkii. The sequence goes on from JABUQX010130345.1 coordinate 6,372, forward strand.
CCGGAGCCGGAGCCGGAGCCGATGAAAAAAAAATTTCAAATTTTTTTTTTGCAAATGAAAGTAATTCTACAAAGTTGGAGTTGAACAATTTTGAAAAGGAGCAGTAGCCGGAGCAGGAGGAAAAGTATAATTTTTTTTAAAGAAATTGTTTCTCAGTTAAAAATACTTCGTCAAAGTCAGAGCTTAACTATTCTGAAATGGAAACGAAGTCGGAGCTGGAGTCGGAGCCGGAGCCGAAGTAAAAGTCGGAGCTCAAGCCGGAGCCGGAGATGAAGAGAAAATTTTTAAAAAAGTTTTTTTTCAGTTGAAAGTAATTTTTTAAAATTGGAGCTGAACAATTTTGAAAAGGAGACGTAGCCAGAGCTGGAGCCAGAGCCGAAGGCAGACCTTGAGCCGGAGCCGTAGCCGGAGCCGGAGCAGGAACCGGACCAGGAGCAGGAGTGTGGTACGGTGCGGTGCAGTGCGGTGTGAATGAAGACTTTTTTCCGTGGTTCGTGGTGCTCTTACTTAGGTTGGGCGAGGTGCGTAATAATATATTTTACTTTCTAAAAAAAAAAAAATCATTTAACCTATTTATAGCCGTTTTTATCAAAAACCATTTTTTCCATATCAGCTGACTTAAAAATTCGCAAAAAAAAAAACGACATGGTCTGTAGTGTTGAAAATTTCCAGGACCTTTTATATATATATATATATATATATATATATATATATATATATATATATATATATATATATATAATATATATATATTCTTATATATTATATATATATATATATATATATTATATTATATATATAATATTATATATATATTATATATATATATATAGGGCAAAGATTCTCATGAAGTTTTATTCAGATTGAGAAATGTGGGTTGGTGTCAGACAAGTTTGAAGGGATGACCTTGAAAAAAAATTGAAGTTTTGAAAATAAGGGGAGACTTTATCCTAAGACACCCTACTTTTTGAAACCATAATCAAATTTTTACCTTTTTTTTATTATCTAGATTATTAGAAAAATTCCTCCTGAACATCTTGGTGTAATTATTTTTTTGAAATTCTAAATGGTTTTTTAGATACTGAAATTTATTTAGAGAGGTGTCAAACTAAAAAAATTTAATTCCAGTCAAAATTAAAATTCCAGGATCAGGCTGAAAAAAAAAATGTTTTATTTATAATTATAGAAAATCTATTTTTTTTTCATATTCCAACCTTACACCGATTCTTCGGATTTTACTCAGTCAAATAAATGTAGTCGAAGCCGGAGCCATAGCCGGTGCCGGGGTCGGGGCCGGTTCCGGGGCCGGGGCCGGTTCCGGGGCCGGGGCCAGGACCGGAGCCGGAGCCGGGGGTTGAAACCAGAGCCGAGCCGGAGCCGGAGCCGGAGCCAGAGCTGGAGCTGGAGCCGGAGCCGGAGCCGGAGCCGGAGCCGGAACCAGAACCAGAGCCAGATCCAGGGTATAAATTTTTTTCATGAAATAATTTTTTAAATGAAAAATTTATTGCCAGAAAACGTACTGAACAATTTTCAAATAGTGCAGAATCCTTAGTCGTATCCGGACCAGGATTCGAGGTAAGAGCGGAGTCGAAGTCGGAGCCGGAGCCGGAGCCAGAGCCGGGAACCGGAGCCGGAGCCAGAGTATAAAATTTTTTCAAAAAATATTTTTTTTAGGTGAAAAATTTCATTGTCAGAAGACGTTCTGAACAAATTAAGACCTTTAAGCGAAATTTAAAAAAGTAAGGTGGAAAATAAAGATACCGGAGCCGGAGCCGGAGCGGATCCTGGGTCATGAATTTTTTTCAGAAAATATATTTTTTAAGGTGAAATTTATTGTTCCAAGGCGTGCTGAAAAATTTTCAAAAAGTGCAAGAATCCTTAGTCGGATCCGAAGTCAAAGCGAAGCCCGGAGTCGAGGCCGGAGTCAAAGCGTAAGTTCTTAGCATGTATTGCGAAAAAATAATATTTTGGGTGAAAAATTTATTGCAAGAAGACGTGTTGAACAATTATTCAAATAGTGCAGAAACCTTGTCGGATCCGGCATAAGAAGCCGAAGTCAGAAACTCGGAGCCGAAGCCGGGAGCGCAGCCGAGCCGGATCCTGGGTTTGAATTTTTTCGGGACATACTTTTTTAGGTGAAAAATTTATTGTCAGAAGACGTGCTGAACAATTTTCAAATAGTGCAAAATCCTTGGTCGGATCCGGATCCGGAGTCGGAGTGGAACCGGAGCTGGAGCTGGAGCCGGAAATTAAAATTTTTTCGTAAAATATTTCTTTGATGAAAAATTTATTGCCAGAAGACCTGCTAAACAGTTTTCAAAGAGTGCAGAATCCTTTGTCGGATCCGGAGCCGGATCCTGAGTCAGAGCGGAGTCGAAGTCGGAGCCGGTGTCTTCGCCGGAGCCAGAGTATGAAATTTTTTTGAAAAATATTTTTTAGATGCAAAAATTTATTGCCAAAAAGGACGTGCTGAACAATTATCAATAGTGCAGAAACCTTAGTCGGATCCGGAGCCGAAGTCAGAGCCGGATCCGGAGCCGGATCCGGATCCTGGGTATGAATTTTTTTCAGAAAATATTTTTTTATGTGAAAATTTATTCTCGGAAGATGTGCTGAACAATTTTCAAATAGTGTAGAATCCTTAGTTGGATCTGGAGTCGGAGCGGAGCCAGAGCCGGAGCTGGAGCCGGAGCCAGAGCCGGAGCCAGAGCCGGAGCCAGAGCCGGAGCCAGAGCCGGAGCCAGAGCCGGAGCCGGAGTATGAATATTTTCGAAAAAATACTATTGGGGTGAAATTTTTTTTGCAAGAAGACATGCTGAAACATTTATCAATAATGCAGAATACCTTGTCGGATCCGGAGCCGAAACCGATGTTCAGAGCCGGGAATCCGGATTCTGAATATAAACTTTTTCGGAAAATATTTTTTATTTGAAAAATTTATTGCCAGAAAACGTGCTGAACAATTTTCAAATAGTAGAGAATGCTTTGTCGGATCCGGAGTCGGAGCGGAGTCGAAGTCGGAGCCGTTGCCAGAGCCAGAGCCAGAGCCAGAGCCAGAGCCAGAGTATAAAATTTTTTCTAAAAATATTGTTTTTAGGTGAAAATTTATTACCAGAAAACGTAGCTAAACAATTAATCAAATAGTGCAGAAGACTTAATCGGATCCGGAGCCCGATCCGGAGCGGGATCGGAACTGGATCCTGGGGTATGTATTTTTTTTAAGGAATTATTTTAATAGGTGAAATTTATTGTCAGAAGACGTGCCTAACAATTTTTTCAAATAGGGCAGAATCCTTGGTCGGATCCGGATTCGGAGTCGGAACGCTGAGGCGGAGCCGAGTATGAAATTTTTTTGAAAAATAATATTTTGGGCAAAATTTATTGCAAGAAAGGACTGCATAATTCTAAAAATAGTGCAAGACACTCTTAGTCGCATCCGGAGATAAAGACGAAGTCAGAGAGCCGAAGCCGGATACGTATCCTGGTATGAATTTTTTTTGGGGAAATATTTTTAAGGTGAAAAATTTATTATCAGAAGACGTGTTGAACAATTTTCAAATAGTGCAGAATCCTTAGTCGGATCTGGATCAGGATCCGGAGTCGGAGCGGAGCCGGAGCCGGAGCCGGAGTATGAAATTTTTTAAGAAATAATATTTTGGATGAAAAATTTATTGCAAGAAGACGTGCTGAACAATTATCAAATAGTGCAGAAACCTTAGTTGGATCCCAGGACGAATCCCAAGTCAGAACCGGAGCCGGAGCCGGAGCCGGAGCCGGAGCTGGAAACGGATCCTGGGTATGAATTTTTTTTAGGCAAATAATTTTTTTAGGTGAAAAATTTATTGTCAGAAGACGTGCTGAACAATTTTCAAATAGTGCAGAATCCTTAGTAGTATCCGGAGCCGAAGTCGAGGTCGGAGCCTGAGCCTGAGCCGTGTCGGATAATGGGATTGAATTTTTTTTAAGAAATACTTTTTTAGGTGAAAAATTTATTGTCAAAAAACTTTAGTCGGATCCGAAGCCAAAGTCGAAGTCGGAGCCAGAGCTAAAGCGGAAGCCGGATCCTCCTGAGTTTTAATTTTTTTCAAGAATTATTTTTTAAGGTGAAAAATATAAGGCCAGAAAACGTTCTGAACAGTTTTCAAATAGTACAGAAACCTTAGTAGGATCCGGTGCCAAAGCCGGAGTCGGAACCGGATCCTGGGTATAAATTTTATAAATAAATATTTTTTAGGTGAAAAATTTATTGCCAGAAGACGTGCTGAATAATTTACAAATAGTGCAGAATCCTTAGTCGGATCCGGAGCCGAAGTCGGAGCCCGAACCGGAGCCAGATCTTCTGTATGATTTTTTTTCAGGAAATATTTTTTTAGGTAAAAAAATATATTGTCAGAAGACGTACTGAGCAATTTTTAAATAGAACAGAATTCTTAGTCGGATCCCGATTCGGAGTCGGAGCGAAGTCGGAGTCGGAGTCAGAGCCAGAGTATGAAATTTTTTCGCAAAATATTTTTTTAGGGTGAAAAACGTATTACCAGAAGACGTGCTGACAAATTTTCAAATAGTGCAGAAACTTTAGTTGGGGATGGAGCCAGAGCCGGAGCCGGAGCCGGAGCCGGAGCCGGAGCTGGGTATGAATTTTTTTCAAAAAATATTTTTTTAGATGAAAACTTTTTTGCCAGAAAACGTACTGAACATTTTTCAAATAGTGCAGAATCCTTAGTCGGATCCGGAGCCAGAGCTGGTGTCGGAGTAGAGTCAAAGTCGGAGCCGGAGCCACAATATGAAATTTTTTTGAAAAATATTTTTAGGTGAAAAATTTATTGCCCGAAGACGTGTTAAACAATTTTCACATAGTGCAGAAACCTTAGTCGGAGCCGGAGCCGGAGCCGGAGCCGGAGCCGGAGCCGGAGCCGGAGCCGGAGCCGGAGACGGAGCCGGAGGCGGAGACGGAGCCGGAGGCGAAGCCGTAGCCGGAGGCGAAGATGTAGCCGGAGGCGAAACCGTAGCCGGAGGCGAAGCCGTAGCCGGAGGCGAAGCCGGAGCCTGAGGCGAAGCCGAAGCCGGAGGTGAAGCCGAAGCCGGAGGCGAAGCCGAAGCCGGAGGAGAAGCCGAAGCCGGAGGCGAAGCCGAAGCCGAAGCCGGAGCAAGAGGCGAAGCCGAAGCCGGAGCCGGAGCCGGAGCCGGAGCCGGAGCCGGAGCCGGAGCCGGGAACCGGAGCCGGAGCCAGAGTATAAAATTTTTTCAAAAAGTATTTTTTTTAGGTGAAAAATTTATTGTCAGAAGACGTTCTGAACAATTATCAAATAGTGCAGAAACCTTAGTCGGATCCGGTGCCGAAGCCGGAGTCAGAACCGGAGCCGGAGCCGGAGCCGGATCCTGGGTATGAATTTTTTTCAGAAAATATATTTTTAGGTGGAAATTTATTGTTCCAAGGCGTGCTGAAAAATTTTCAAAAAGTGCAGAATCCTTAGTCGGATCCGAAGTCAAAGCGAAGCCGGAGTCGGAGCCGTAGTCAGAGCCGGAGCCGAAGTATGAAATTTTTGCGAAAAATAATATTTTGGGTGAAAAATTTATTGAAAGAAGACGTGTTGAACAATTATCAAATAGTGCAGAAACCTTAGTCGAATCCGGAGACGAAGCCGAAGTCAGAACCGGAGCTGAAGCCGGAGCCGCAGCCGGAGCCGGATCCTGGGTTTGAATTTTTTCGGGACATACTTTTTTAGGTGAAAAATTTATTGTCAGAAGACGTGCTGAACAATTTTCAAATAATGCAAAATCCTTGGTCGGGATCCGGATCCGGAGTCGGAGTGGAACCGGAGCTGGAGCTGGAGCCGGAAATTAAATTTTTTTCGAAAAATATTTCTTTGATGAAAAATTTATTGCCAGAAGACCTGCTAAACAGTTGGAAAACCTGCTTAAACAGTTTTCAAATATGCAGAATCCTTTGTCGGATCCGGAGCCGGATCCTGAGTCAGAGCGGAGTCGAAGTCGGAGCCGGTGTCTTCGCCGGAGCCAGAGTATGAAATTTTTTTGAAAAATATTTTTTAGATGAAAAATGTATTGCCAAAAGACGTGCTTAACAATTATCAAATAGTGCAGAAACCTTATTCAAATCCGGAGCCGAAGTCAGAGCCGTATTCGGAGCCGGATCCGGGTCCTGGGTATGAATTTTTTTCAGAAAATATTTTTTTATGTGAAAATTTATTCTCGGAAGATGTGCTGAACAATTTTCAAATAGTGTAGAATCCTTAGTTGGATCTGGAGTCGGAGCCGGAGCTGGAGCCGGAGCCAGAGCCGGAGCCAGAGCCGGAGCCAGAGCCGGAGCCAGAGCCGGAGCTGAAGTATGAATATTTTCGAAAAAATACTATTGGGTGAAATTTTTTTTGCAAGAAGACATGCTGAACATTTATCAAATAGTGCAGAAACCTTAGTCGGATCCGGAGCCGAAACCGATGTCAGAGCCGGATCCGGATTCTGAATATAAACTTTTTCGGAAAATATTTTTTATTTGAAAAATTTATTGCCAGAAAACGTGCTGAACAATTTTCAAATAGTAGAGAATGCTTTGTCGGATCCGGAGTCGGAGCGGAGTCGAAGTCGGAGCCGTTGCCAGAGCCAGAGCCAGAGCCAGAGCCAGAGTATAAAATTTTTTCTAAAAATATTGTTTTTAGGTGAAAATTTATTACCAGAAAACGTGCTAAACAATTATCAAATAGTGCAGAAGCCTTAATCGGATCCGGAGCCGAAGCCGGAGCTGGATTCGGAACTGGATCCTGGGTATGTATTTTTTTTAGGAATTATTTTTATAGGTGAAAATTTATTGTCAGAAGACGTGCTGAAAAATTTTCAAATAGTGCAGAATCCTTGGTCGGATCCGGATTCGGAGTCGGAACGGAGGCGGAGCCGGAGTATGAAATTTTTTTGAAAAATAATATTTTGGGCAAAAAATTTATTGCAAGAAGGCATGCTGAACAATTATCAAATAGTGCAGAAACCTTAGTCGCATCCGGAGATAAAGACGAAGTCAGAGCCGAAGCCGGATACGTATCCTGTGTATGAATTTTTTTTGGGGAAATATTTTTAAGGGGAAAAATTTATTATCAGAAGACGTGTTGAACAATTTTCAAATAGTGCAGAATCCTTAGTCGGATCTGGATCAGGATCCGGAGTCGGAGCGGAGCCGGAGCCGGAGTATGAATTTTTTAAGAAATAATATTTTTGGAATGTAAAAATATTATTGCAAGAAGAAGTGGCTAACAATTATCAAATAGTGCAGAAACCTTAGTTGGATCCCAGGACGAATCTTAAGTCAGAACCGGAGCCGGAGCCGGAGCCGGAGCTGGAAACGGATCCTGGGTATGAATTTTTTTTAGGCAAATAATTTTTTTAGGTGAAAAATTTATTGTCAGAAGACGTGCTGAACAATTTTCAAATAGTGCAGAATCCCTTAGTAGTATCCGGAGCCCGAGCGCGGTCGGAGCCCTGGCCTGAGCCGTGTCGATAATGGGATTTAATTTTTTTTAGAAATACTTTTTAGGTGAAAAATTTTTGTCAGAGAAACTTTAGTCGGATCCAGAAGCCTAAAGTCGAAGTCGGAGCAGAGCTAAGCGAAGCCGGTCCTGATTTGAATTTTTTCAAAGAATTATTTTTTAATGGTGAAAAAATATAAGGCCAGAAAACGTGCTGGAACAGTTTTCAAATACGTAACCAGAAACCTCGTAGGGATCCCGGTGCCAAAGCCGGATCGGAACCGGGATTCTGGGTATACATTTTATAAAATAAATATTTTAGGTGAAAAATTTATTGCCAGAAGACGTTCTGAATAATTTACAAATAGTTGCAGAATCCTTAAGCCTGATCCGGAGCCGAAGTCGGAGCCCGAGACCGGAGCCAGATCTTGTGTATGATTTTTTTCAGATATTTTTTTAGGTAAAAAATATATTGTCCAGAGCGTACGAGCATTTTTAAAATAGAAACAGAATTCTAGTCGGATCCCGATTCGGAGTCGGAGCGAAGTCGGAGTCGAAGTCAGAGCAGAGTATGAAATTTTTTCGCAAAATATTTTACTTTGACCTGATAAACGTATAAACCAGGAAGACGTGCTGACAATTTTTCAAATAGTTCAGAAAACTTTATTGGGGATGGAGCAGAGCCGGAGCCGGAGCCGAGCCGGAGGAGCTGGGTATGAATTTTTTTTACAAAAAAATTTTTTTTTAGATGAAAACTTTTTTGCCAGAAAACGTACTGAACAATTTTTTCAAATAGTGCAGAAATCCTAAGTCGGATCCGGAGCCAGAGCTGGTGCCGGAGTAGAGTCAAAGTCGGAGCCGGAGCCACAATATGAAATTTTTTGAAAAATATTGTTTTAGGTGAAAAAATTATTGCCAGAAAGATGTGGTTAACAATTTTCACATAGTGCAGAAACTTAAGTCGAGCCCGAGGCCGGACGGAGACCGGAGCCGGGGCGGAAGCCGTAGCCGAGCGAAGGAATGTAGCCGGAGGCGAAACGTAGCCGAGGCGAAGCGTAGCGCGAGGCGAAGCCGAGCCGGACAGGCGAAGCCCGGAGCCTGAGGCGATAGCCCGAATCCGGAGGCGAAGCCGGAAGCGGAGGCGAAGCCAGAAGCCGGAGGCGAAGCCGAAGCGGAGGCGAAGCCGAAGCCGGAGGAGAAGCCGAAGCCGGAGGCGAAGCCGAAGCCGGAGGCGAAGCCGAGCCGGAGCAAGAGGCGAAGCCGAAGCCGAAGCCGGAGCCGGAAGCGGGGAAGCCGGAGCCGGAGCCGGAGCCGGAGCCGGGCTTAAATTCCTATGCATGAATTTTTCAGGAAATATTTTTTATGTGAAAAATTATATTGTCAGAAGACGGCTGAACAATTTTGAATAATGCAGAATCCTTAGTCTGATCTGGATCCGGAGTCGGAGCAGGAATCAGAGCGAGTATAAACTTTTTTTGAAAAATATTTTTTTAATTTGAAAAAATTATCAAAGAAGACGTGCTGACAATTTTAAAATAGTGCATGAACTTTAGTTGGGCGCTGGAGTCGAGCCCGGAGCTGGAGTCAGATTTTTGTGTAAATTTTTAACAAAGTATTTTTTTAGGTGAAAATAAATTATATATTATATTATATATATAATAATATATTATATATATAATATATATATATATTATAATATATATATATATATATATATATATATATATATATATAATATATATATATATATTATTATATAATATATATATATATATATATATATATATAATATATATATATACATATTATATATATAATATATAATATATATATATATCAATATTATATAATATATATATATAATATATATATATATATAATATATATATATATATATATATTAATATATATATATATATATATATATATATATATTATATATATATATATATATATATATATAATATAATATATAAATACCTTTTAACGTACTTTATTCCCTAATGCAGGGGGTAACACGGGGGGACCATAGGAAATCGAACTTTAAGGCCGGCTATCCAAACCAGCGCCATCAACGTGTTTGTTCGCAGTCGAGTTTTTAATTCTTGCCCCCAGGTAGATAAAACCCAACTTGCTACGCGGATGATTTGAACCAGCGTCCTCTCGTAATATAGATATATGAACCATATATATAATATATATTAATAATATATAATAATTATATATATATATATATATAATATATTATATATATATATATTTAATATATATATATAGTCCTAAAAATAGAACATCTTCAAGGAGGAGAGGCTGGAAAAAATTTTCAATCGCGCCAGGATTCGAAACATCGACAACAGCGTCGCCGTTTGACAATGCACAGAAGGCTCTATCACTAGTCGGATCCGCCTCTCAGAAAAAGAAGACATCTCGGAACAGTTTTACAATCTCGTGCTTCGATACCACTGCTTTGAAACTTGATACTTATTTAAATTGACAGAAGGGTGGTTGGAACACCCGCTGGGGCTACATGGCATTCTTCTGGGGTGCTCCTGGGTTACAGAAGCAACAACCAAAGTCAAGGAACGCCAAAATGGGCACAACAAGCTTGTTGCGAAAAATTTGCAATTATGAGACGAAGAAAAATTTCACTCGCGTCAGGACTCGAGACAAACAATCGACACAGCGTCGCCGTTAAGACATGTACATGGAGGCTTTTCACTAATCCCGATCCACCTCCCCAGAAAAATAAAGCATCTTTTAACAGTTTTCAAATCTTCTGCTTCAATATAACTGCTTTAAAACTCTTTACTTATTTAAACCCTCAAAATGGTGCTTTGAACCACTGCTTGGGCTACACGTCATTTTGCTGGTTGCTTCAAGGTAAAATGACCAGTCAACCAAAGTAAAGTAACGCCAACATGGGCACAATATGCCTGTTGAAACAATTTTTCAGTAATAAGACGAAGAAAAAATTGAAAATATATTGTAAAAATTGAAGATGTTAAAAAAATAGAAATCAGCCAATATAAAAATATGAAACATTAAAAATTCAGAAAGTTCCTTACAATGGTGGTCATCGAGTAAAGGTACCTTTAAGCATTTGGGTGTCCTTGCTAGAAAATATTTAAGCTTGCCCTCCTTTTCCGTGGAAAGGGAAAGACTCTTCAGAATTGGAGGATCAATTTATTCTCCTAAAAAAATCAGATGTACTCAGAAACGGGAGAAATTTTAATATTTTTGCACTACAATTTAGGAGTCATGCTTTGACTACAAATAATAGTGATAATTTTGCTTCAAGATCTTACTTTTAGTAAATTAAAGAAGTAATTTTTTTTAAACAAAAAATGACAAAATTGTTCATTTATTTTTAAATATTGCTATTATATTTCAGTGGTTAAATAATAAAAGGTAATAACTAATTATTTCTTTAGCAAAAGATAAAATAATTTTGAAATTCTAATTATAATAATTTATAATGTTAAATATCTAAAATTAGTTTGATTAGCAAAATTAGGCGTATATATATATAGTATATATAAATATACATGTCTAAACAGACATGCAAGTATTTATAAATATTTTTCTTTAAAATAGATTATATCTCATATATATTATATATATATATATATATATAGTATATATATATAATATATATATATATATATAATATATTATATTATATATAAATTATATATATATATATATATATATTATATATATATATATAATACATATATTAATATATA
>JABUQX010130347.1:15000-30000 GCA_015478945.1 Trachelipus rathkii
TGAGAGTATCTAACCGCAAACCGCAAAGGTCATAAAAGTGGACCTTTTTATCTAACCGCAAACCGCAAAGTGACCGCAAAGGTCATATGCTTCGTGACTTCAAAGGGCACCGCCGACCGAGAAAAGATCATGTGTTCCTATATTCTATAGGCTATATTCTATAGGCTATATATTCTATAGGCTATATATATTCTAGCTTCTAGCACGTGCCGACCTATATTCTAGAATACACCCGGTATTAGTGCCTACCCCTAGGTTATTGGGTACGGGGAGTCGATTGGTGTATATTAGAAGGTGCTAGGATGCTTCCTTCTATGAGTTATTACCCTACCCCCCTTTTCTAGCCTTTTCTAGCCTGACATATCCTACGTCATAGAATACGGCTAATAATGGTGTCTACTCCTAGGTTATAAGGTACGGGGATTCGATTTGTGTATATTAGAATGTGCTAGGTTGGTTCCTTCTACGAGTTATTACCCCCACCCCCCTTTTCTAACCCTTCTAGTGCGATATATCGTATGTGACAGAACATATCCGATATTAGCATCGATTAGTACATAATCGACACTGCTGAATCGATTCCTGTGGTTTACGACGGGATCGATTCACTCCTAACAAGAGTTAGTATTAGATATTACCCTACCCCCCTTGATGGCGTATTGCAATCCAACATTGCAATGTTGCATGCAATGTTGCAAATGTTGCAAACAAAATTTGCAACATTTTGCAACATTTTGCAACATCGTTATTTTGGCGTATTAAGACGTTTTAAGGGTCAAATTATGGGTTTTCGGGTGCGTAGAAGCGTTTTCCGGGGTCAACGACGCGATTGGACCAACCCCCAAGGCCCTGGCGCACCGCACCGCACCGCACCGCGTCACATCGTCTTTTTCGCTTTTGCCATCTCGATTTTCTATATCTCAGCTACCTTTCTGACTATCACATTTCGAACCTATGTTAGAATCCGCAGCCAAACTATGGTCTTCCAAGGGTCAATTGTATATATATATATATATATATATATATATATATATATATATATATATATATATATATATATATATATATATATATATATATATATATATATATATATATATATATATATATATATATAGAGAGAGAGAGAGAGAGAGACTTGCATTTAGGTGATTCCTACGGGAGAAGGGGTACTCACTATGTACGAGTGTGATCCACTCTCTGCCTCCTTTTGACCCCTTTAGGTAGCTTAGCCCCCTTTTTGATGTTTTGGCCTTGATATTTCGGTCTTGGCCTTGATATTTCGGTCTTGATACCGTATCAAGGCCTGAAATTGACCTTTCATAAAAGTTCGTGAGGAATTAAGTGAGATTAAGTCGAGCACATGTAGGTATCTGACGCAGTACCTGTTGTAGGGAACTGTCCTAACATGAGGTCATGTAGGTATCTGCCCCTAACTTCATGCCTATTGATATCATTAACACACACACACATACACCCACCCACACACACACACACACACACACACACACACACACACACACACACACACACACACACACACACTCATATTTTGATGCCTCAACTTTGATACCTCAGCTTTTTGATGCCTCAACTTTGATACCTCAGCTTTGATGCCTCAACTTTGATACCTCAACTTTGATACCTCAGCTTTGATGCCTCAACTTTGATGTCTCAACTTTGTTGTCTCAACTTTGATGACTCATCTTTTAATGTCTCAGCTTTGATGACTCATCTTTGTTACAGGAAAAAAGAAGGAGGAGGAGTAAGAAGAAGAAGAAGAAGAAGAAGAAGAAGAAGAAGAAGAAGAAGAAGAAGAAGAAAGAAGAAGAGTATATTTAGTTAGAGTTCGTATACACACAGTCTTACATTTTTTTTTATTTCAATCAGGTCTTTTATTTATAGAAAAGCTGTTTCATTACCAAAGTTAAAGTTAAAGTTAAAGTTATAGATAAAAAGTTAAAGTTAAATTTTCATATTGAAGGATAAGATTTACATTTTTCATGTATTAAATACAAATGGTTTTTGAAAAACATTTTTGTTTTTTGAAAAACATTTATATATATATATATATATATATATATATATATATATATATATATATATATATATATATATATATATATATATATATATATATATATATATATATATATATATATATATATATATATATATATATATATATATATATATATATATATATATTTGAATGTTCCTTACATGAATGCAGGCTTACGAGACTTCATTAAGATTTAATCGGTCCAAGTCCTTACACAAATGCCAGTTATCTTCGTTATTAGATCTAATATATTTTTTCAATTCCTCAACTCCATCCCAGAGTACATACGTGGCAAGTTCTCTCCCTGACACTATCATATGTTTTGGGTCAGGATCATTCACGTAAAGGAATTCTTCAAGCTGACGAATAAAGTTATGAACATCTATCGAAGCTAAGAACTGATTAATTATATTTTCCGAATCTTGAGGTAACAGTTTTTTAAATGTATAATATGCCTCGTATAAAATATAATGGGCTGCAGTAACATAATCGGTTAACATTTCTGTTTTACGTAACTGTTTTAACATTTTCTCTCGAACTCGACCCATATATTTTATCTGGGATGTGCCTCTAATATAGAAACCATATATTGTGGGGTTAAATAGTCCTGTATCTTCGCGTCTCTGCCATATTCTAATATCCATAATATTCGTATCTAGATATTTAGAGAAGGTTAAAGTAAGTTTCTTATCATCATGATCTCCACCCCCACTGATAACTATTTCCCAACGATTTAATACACTGTGTGACTTAAAGTGTTCGTTCACCCATTCTTCAGCATGTTGGCATACACAAAGTAATTCGTCGGAACTCATAAAAACACGTCTGTTATATTCATATTGGTCACTACATCTGAAGTAGGTAAAACCGTCGGGCTTTCTTGTATATAAGAAAGATACATCACTTTTCGGAATATTGATTTCCCAATGCACAATGTTACGTATAGAGGTGTATTTATCAAGACGAACCTTTCTAACTGTAGGAATATACATCATGGGAAATAAGAACACTTTTAAAACAGAGCACAACCTTCTACCACGTTCAAATCTAAAACGACTATGACGATAAAATAAGTTTCGAGAGAAAGAATAATGTAATATTACTGGAACAAACACAAGTCTAAGAGATAAGGGATATTTCAACCAATCACGGAAAGGTATAAGATAGTTCAACCAATCACAGAGTAGGGGCAAATATAGATAACGGATATGTCCAACATGAAAATAGCATCCAAAGTCTTACAGTATAAAACGCTTCTACGCACCCGAAAACCCATAATTTGACCCTTAAAACGTCTTAATACGCCAAAATAACGATGTTGCAAAATGTTGCAAAATGTTGCAAATTTTGTTTGCAACATTTGCAACATTGCATGCAACATTGCAATGTTGGATTGCAATACGTCATCAAGGGGGGTAGGGTAATATCTAATACTAACTCTTGTTAGGAGTGAATCGATCCCGTCGTAAACCACAGGAATCGATTCAGCAGTGTCGATTATGTACTAATCGATGCTAATATCGGATATGTTCTGTCACATACGATATGTCAGGCTAGAAAAGGCTAGAAAAGGGGGGTGGGGTAATAACTCGTAGAAGGAACCAACCTAGCACATTCTAATATACACCAATCGAATCCTCATACCTTATAACCTAGGAGTAGACACCAATATTAGCCGTGTTCTATGACGTAGGACATGTCATGCTAGAAAAGGCTAGAAAAGGGGGGTAGGGTAATAACTCATAGAAGGAAGCATCCTAGCACCTTCTAATATACACCAATCGATTCCCCGTACCCAATAACCTAGGGGTAGGCACTAATACCGGGTGTATTCTAGAATATAGGTCGGCACGTGCTAGAAGCTAGAATATATAGCCTATAGAATATAGCCTATAGAATATATAGCCTATAGAATATAGCCTATAGAATATAGGAACACATGATCTTTTCTCGGTCGGCGGTGCCCTTTGAAGTCACGAAGCATATGACCTTTGCGGTCACTTTGCGGTTTGCGGTTAGATAAAAAGGTCCACTTTTATGACCTTTGCGGTTTGTGGTTAGATAACTCTCATTCCAAATGTGATTATTACTACTATATATATATATATATATATATATATATATATATATATATATATATATATATATATATATATATATATATATATATAAATATATATATATATATATGAGGGAAAGAAGGTGAATGAGAGAATATATATATATATATATATATATATATTTATAATTATAAATAAATATAAAGAAAGATATATATAGAGTATATATATATATATATATATATATTTTTTTTCTTTATCCTATATTCAATTCCCATAGATATGGAGTACTGTGTGTATCATACACGGAAATAGGATAGTTAAGTAGATAGCATGACGAAGTCCAAAGGAAAGCCCCTTACCATTTTCTCAATTCTTTTAAATGAGAGCTCGTAGTGGTAAAAAAATCTTTCCTAGGTATTCACAAGTGGACCTGTTATGTTTTAGTCGACTCCGTCAGTTTTGATTTTTTTTTTGTTTTTTTTTTTTATATATTTCTAGTATATGATCCTAACAGTCAAT
The DNA here is from genome assembly GCA_015478945.1 of Trachelipus rathkii. Lineage (NCBI taxonomy): Eukaryota > Metazoa > Arthropoda > Malacostraca > Isopoda > Trachelipodidae > Trachelipus > Trachelipus rathkii. The sequence continues at coordinate 19,645 of JABUQX010130347.1, forward strand.
TTAAGGTGAAAACATGATTCGAAAATATATAGGACCAGTTACGTTTACGACTCCGTCCGTTTTAATTTTTTTTTTTTTTAACAAAGGTGGAATACCCAAGGGTAAACCGCAAAGATGGTGAGCCGGTTCTCGGTTCTGGGAACGATAGGTAGGGACTATTTCCCTCTGATTCCTGGAACCCCGCTCTTTTGGTATTTCTGGGTGTCGGGTTCCTCCTGCCCTCTACGGGGTATGGAAAACGTCCCCCTCTGTCCCCCCGGTTCGAGCCCCCTAATTTTTTTTTTTTTTTTAATTTTTATTTTAATTTTTTATTATTATTTTGTTTTTTACATTTTTTTATAACCTTTATCACAGGCTGCTTCCAAATATTTTATTGGTTCTTCTGTAAGTAAGTCGTAATTTCTTTTCGAGATATTTCATTTATAAAAAAGATTTTTTTTTTTTTTTGTTTTTTACATTTTTAAACTTTTATACGTTGATTTCAAATTTTTATTTGTTTTTTTTCTGTAAGTACAAAATTTTTTTGAGATATCTCATTTTTTTTAAAATTTTATTGATATAAATGTGATTTTTAAATAATTATTTAAAATATTTCGAACTTTTGAATCATGTTTATCACCACTGAAATTCATTGTTAGTATCATATACTAGCAATATGTTAAAAACAAAAACAAAAAAAAATCAAAACTGACGGAGTCTTAAAATATAACAGGGCCTTCACAAGACAGTGACAGACCCTCACTGTGATATCTTGTCAATGTAGAGTTTATCTCTTGGGCCAAGCCCATAACCACACCCCCTCACAAAAATCACGCCATTCACCGCTGATATGCCCCTATCTTCTCGCCACTGCCAAATTCAATTTCCTTTCCTTCAAACATTGATTTACTGACTCAATCCACTAATTATTCGGTCTCCCAGCTGGTTCATTCCAAACACACTCACCACTCTACATCAGCTTAACAATAAATCATCTTAATACACTCTCTTTTATTTCCTAATTTACGCCTTTCTTCACCACCCAACTCCCTAACACGTCCTTTTCTCATTTTATCAATTCTTCTCACACCTAACACGCCCCTAAGATTGTCCATCTTAATAGATTGTACTATTGTTTCACTACTATACATTAATTCCAGTAACAACATACTCTCATGCTCATGCAAAACACCAGCGCACTCATGACTTAGTCTCTTTAAGTTCACCAAGGATTTAATTGCACCAACCATCATCCTATCATCGACAACTTTCCTAATACACGCTTTACCATCCGTTCTCTTTCCATCCAACGTATAGCCTAAATGTTTAAATTCAGATACTTGTTCTAATTTGCTCACCATCCAACATGATTTCACACCGAGGACTCTTCTTAACCTACCATCACCTGACTCATACCTACACTTACTTTCAAACCCCTCCTTTTACACACCTTGTCAAGCATCTCTACCAATCCTCTCAAACTTTCTTCGCAACACAAAACCAAATTATCAACGTTCAATAAGCAGGTCAACCACCACTCTCTTCCATTCACCATCAATCTAACACCTTCACTTACCACCCTTATACCCTTAATTCTTTCATCACTCCATTAATATAATACATATTAAATAGCCAAGGAGACATACACCTCACAGCCTCACTCCACTATTAACACTAAACCAATCACTTTTAATCCCATTTAATCTTACACACGCTTCACTATTGACATACTTTACATAGTTTTGATTCCATTCAGAGGCCTACCAACAATACTATGTATCACTAACACCTTCCATAGAGCTTCTTTATTAATCCTGTCATAAGTCTGTTGCAAATCCATAAAACCTAAATACAATTTATACTTCTTCACTCTCATTTTCTCAACATTCTCTACCACTTCTTCTTCGCCAATCAGTTCTTCGTTCACTCGACGCACTCTTTCGACCAAAATGCCAGCATATATCTTTATCTTCTCTATCCTTACCCTTACCCTTACTGCTCTCCTCCTTTACCTATATCAGTAGTTATGAAACACTCTGACCGACTCCAGCGATTTCTCAAAAACTATTAGAGCTATCTCTTTAAAACTTGGTATATAGGGTATTGAGGTGTTAAGCTTGTTACCGACGAGTTTTCAAGTCACTAGGATGTATATAGGGGGTACTTCCCCCTTAGAGAGTAGCTGAAATATGTCGCTACCCATTGTTGCATCTTCCAAGAGGGCGAGATTAGGCATAACGAGAGTTCGGATCAATTAAACAGGTGTTCGATGAGCGCGCGCGCACACACACACACACATTATTATTATTATAATTATTATTATTATTATTACTTATTATTATATATATATATTATTATTATATATTATTATTATTATTATTATTACATACATAAATATATATATATTATTATTATTATTATTATCGAAGAATCGATTCCCGAAGGGAATCGATTCTGAGTCGAAAAACGATTCCTGTAAGGAATCTTTTTTTTTTTACGCACTCCGGCACCGGCTCCGGCTCCGGCTCCGGCTCCGGCTCCGGCTCCGGCTCTGGCTCCGGCTCCGGCTCCGTGCCGATATGAATAATCGATTCTCGAAGGGAATCGTTTATGAATCGAAACGGATTTCTAATGGGAATCAATTTTTAGGCTCCGGCTCCGGCTCCGGCTCCGGCTCCGGCTCCGGCTCACCATCTGGCTCCGATATATATTTACAATGGTTAGAGTTATCGTATCGGGCTAAAATTTGGAGGGGGATTAGATGGTGACGTAACCTCATCGTAGACGAGGTTACGTCCCCGTGGGCCCCCCGAAGGGCCCCACCCCCCAAAAAAAAAATCGATTAGCTATTCGCAGAAGGCTTGAAATTTGGTGAGAGGATTCAGAATTGAATTTCTAGAAAGAGTTGGTATCGGAATCTGAGGAGTTGGTATCGGCACCGGTGCAGGAGCCGGTGAGGTGCTGAGTTTATAAACATTCGTATAACAACAATATTATGTACTTTTATATAGTTATCGAACCCGTAGATCTCGAATATGATGGTTTCAGAACCATCAAGAAAAAAAAATAATAAAAAATAAATAAATAAATAAATAAATAAATAAAATTTCTTATTCTTTTTGTTTATAACTTACAAATTTACGTTTTTACATACCCTAAAGCAGTAAATCAGTAAATCAGTAAATCAAACTGCCCTCCTCAGTCCTTCCGTGATCTATTGATCTATTGATTTATTGATTCAAGTCATATTTTACTAAAATTGTCATGTTTTACATACCCTAAAACAGTAAATCAGTAAATCAGTAAATCAAACAGCCCTCCCCACCCATCTCGTGATCTATTGATCTATTGATCCATTGATCTATTGATCTATTGATTCAAGTCATATTTTTTAGTAAAATTGTCATGTTTTACATACCTTAAAGCAGTAAATCAGTAAATCAAACCACTATCCAGCCACCCTCATACCCATCTGTGATCTATTGATCTATTGATCTATTGATCTATTGATCTATTGATTTAAGTCATATTTTTTAGTAAAATTGTCATGTTTTACATACCCTAAATCAGTAAATCAAACCACCATCCAACCACCCTCCTGTCCATACGTGATCTATTGATCTATTGATCTATTGATTCAAGTCATATTTTTTAGTAAAATTGTTATGTTTTACATACACTAAATCAGTAAATCAGTAAATCAAACCACCATCCAACCACCTTCCTGTCCATCCGTGATCTATTGATCTATTGATCTATTGATCTATTGATCTATTGATTCGTCATATTTTTTAGTAAAATTGTCATGTTTTACATACACTAAAGCAGTAAATCAGTAAATCAAACCACCATCCAACCACCCTCCTGTCCATCCGTGATCTATTGATCTATTGATTCAAGTCATCTATTGATCTATTGATCTATTGATCTATTGATTCAAGTCATATTTTTAGTAAAATTGTAATGTTTTACATACCCTAAATCAGTAAATCAGTAAATCAAACCATCCACCCTACCCTCCATACCATCCCACCCTCCCCTGATCTATCGATCTATTGATCTATTGATTCAAGTCACATTTCGAGTATCATTTTGGATAAACATAACATAAAAACAAATTCTTTATACACTGATCACCGAATATATGCTAACGTAACAAAGTTTTCACATTAATAAAGCTAACATAACATCATCAGGTCTAAGAATATAATGTACAACAACAAACCTAACACCCCTTAAACACGAATAAACGTTAAAATTAACAAAGTCCCACACTTAACAATAGTAAAGTAACTAACATAGCATACAAAGACGTAACCTATTCATACTTTGTCAAACATATCTCTAACATAACAATGTTAATTTATATTAACATGGTAATATTTAACAAAAATTTATCACAACATTGGTTAATTATCATACTGATCAACGAATATACTCTAACGTAACAAAGTTCCACACTTAACACCAGTAAAGTAACTAACATTGCATGCAAAACGTAACCTATTCATACTTTTTTCAAGCATATCTCTAACATATTAACGTTAATCTTACATTGACACAGTAACATTTAGCAAAAATGTATCATAACTTTGTCCGATTATCATACAGACCAACGAATATATGCTAACGTAACAAAGTTTTTTACATTATCATAGTAATATTTAACAAAATTTATCATAACCTTACCTAAATATCATAATCCCCAACAAATAATTGCAAACATAACAAAGTTTTATCCAAACATAACATAAAAATAACAAAGTTTTATCCAAACATAACATAAAAATAAGTTCTTTGAATAAAATATCATAGTAAAGTGTAATAGTTTACCGAATTTAAAGCAGTAAATCAGTAAATCAGTAAATCAAACCACCCGTCCCTCCCCCCCGCCCCTCCCTACCCATCCCGTCCATGACCTTTTGATCTATTGATCTAATGATCTATTGATCTATCGAGCATCTTTTCGATAAACATAGTACAAAAAAATAAGTTCTTTATATACTAACCAACGAATATATGCTAACCTAACATTGTTTTCACATTAATAAAAGCTAACATAGCATTACCAGAACTAAGAATATAATGTACAATGACAAAACCTAACACACCTTACGCACGAATAAACTACTAACATTAACAAAGTTCCATACTTAACAACAGTAAAGTACCTAGCACAGCGTACAAAAACGTAACCTATTCACACTTTTTCAAGCATATCTCTAACATATCAATGTTAATTTTACATTAACACTATTGATTTACGTCGCATTTCGAGTATCATTTCGGATAAACATAGCACAAAAATGAGTTCTTTATATACTAACCAGCGAATATATGCTAACATAACAATGTTTTCACATTAATAAAGCTAACATAGCATCATATGAACTAAGAAAATAATGTACAATGACAAACCTAACACAACTTACGCACTAATAAACTGTTAACATTAACAAAGTTCCACACTTAACACCAGTAAAGTAACTAACATTGCATGCAAAACGTAACCTATTCATACTTTTTCAAGCATATCTCTAACATATTAACGTTAATTTTACATTGACACAGTAATATTTAACAAAAATTTATCATAACCTTGTCTAATTATCATACAGACCAACGAATAACTGTAAACATAACATAAAAATAAGTTCTTTGAATAAAATATCATAGTAAATTGTAATAGTTTACTGATTTTAAAGCAGTAAAAGTAAATCAAACCATCAACCCCTCCCCACCCCTCCCACCATGACCTTTTGATCTATTGATCTATTGATTCATGTCATATTTCGAGTATCATTTCGGCTAAACATAACACAAAAATAAGTTCTTTATATACTAACCATCGAATATATGCTAACGTAACAACGTTTTTACATTAATAAAGCTAACATAACATAACCTGAACTAAGAATATAATGTACAACGACAAACCTAACACACCATACGTACGAATAAACTACTAACATTAACAAACTTCCGCACTTAACAACAGTAAAGTACCTAACACTTCATACAAAACGTAACCTATTCACACTTTTTCAAGCATATCTCTAACATATCAATGTTAATTTTACATTAACATCGTAATATTTAACAAAAATATAGCATAACCCTGTCTAATCAGTAATCATCATACTGACAACGAATATAATGCTAACGTACCAAATTTTTACATCACTTCGTAATATTTAACAAAATTCATCATAACAACCTCGTCCAAATATCATAATCCCAACGAATAATTCCGCAAACATAAAGTTTTTTTAACCAAACATAACATAGAAATAACAAAATTTTATCCCACATAACATAAAATAGCCTTTGAATAAAATATCACAGTAAAGCGTAATTGTTTACTGATGTAAAGTGGTAAAATCAGTAAACTCGTCCAAACAACCAGTAGTCCCTCTACCACCAATCTATTCATAGTTTGCTATCTTACTTCTGGAACTATTGATTCAAGTCATATTTATTACTAAAATTGTAACATAACATAAAACTAAGTTCTTTATATACTGACCTAAGAAATATATGTTTACGCAACAAAGCTTCAGCATCAATAAAGCACATATCATAACCTGAACTAAGAATATAATGTACAAATGCCAACCTAACATAAATTCGCGTATGAATAATCTATGCTACATCGTGAAAAATTCTACTTATCAAAGGTAAGAAGCAATAGGTCATACACACTCTATATGTTCCCGCTTTTGCATATCAGCAACAGGTAAAGACGTATTATCTAACAAAATCCCTTAACAAAGTGATCAATCTATCAAAGATACCAGCATCTTGAACTATGAATTGACACTATCTTCATCAAAGTGTCACTCGTTTCGAGTATAACATCATTTGAACTATGAATAAACGTAGACATTAGCAAAATTCTCGGGCAAACCTAACATTACTCAACAAAAACTTAACCTAGGCTCACGTTTCTAACACATCATCGTCAGTTAACACAGTAATATCTTACAGAAACTCATCATTTCTCTAACAAATCAGTGTTAATTTCACACTGTCATAGTAATATTTAACATAACGTACCTAACTTACGAATAAACAGTTTTCATTAACCAAGAGTATCTAAAGCAACACATCACCTCCCGAGAGAAAACCCAAGGGGAAGCGCCCCTTGAAAGTAGGTGTATGTCTCCTTTACTGATATAGGGTATGTAAAACATGACAATTTTACTAAAAAATATGACTTAAATCAATAGATCAATAGATCAATAGATCACAGATGGGTATGAGGGTGGCTGGATAGTGGTTTGATTTACTGATTTACTGATTTACTGATTTACTGCTTTAGGGTATGTAAAACATGACAATTTTACTAAAAAAATATGACTTGAATCAATAGATCAATAGATCAATAGATCAATAGATGAGCAGGGAGGGCTGTTTGATTTGCTGATTTACTGATTTACTGCTTTAGGGTATGTAAAACATGACAATTTTAGTAAAAAAATATGACTTCAATCAATAGATCAATAGATCACGGAAGGACTGAGGAGGGCAGTTTGATTTACTGATTTACTGATTTACTGCTTTAGGGTACGTAAAAACGTAAATTTGTAAATTATAAACAAAAAGAATATTCGAGATCTACGGGTTCGATAACCTATATATAAGTACACCAATATTGTTGTTATACGAATGTTTATTTCAGCACCGCACCGGCTCCTGCACTGGTGCCGGTACCAACTCTGACTCCGATACCAACTCTTCTAGAAATTCAACTCTGGATCCTCTTACCAAATTTCAGCCTTCTACGAACATGTTGATTTTTTTAGGGTGGGCGTCTCCCTTCGGGGCCCACGGGTTGTAAACCTCTGTCTACGATGAGGTTACGTCACCATCTAACCCCCCTCCAAATTTTAGCCCGATACGATAACTCTAACCATTATAAATATATATCGGAGCCAGAGCCGGAGCCGGAGCTGGAGCCGGAGCCTAAAAATAGATTCCCGTTAGGAATCGATTTTCGATTCATAAACGATTCCCTTCGAGAATCGATTATTCATATCGGCACGGAGTCGGAGCCGGAGCCGGAGTCGGAGTCGGAGTCGGAGTCGAGTCGGTCAGAAGCTGAGTCGGAGCCGGAGCCGGTCGAGTCGAGTCGGAGTCGGAGTCGGCCGGAGTGTTTTAAAAAACGACTCCACCGGAATGTTGATTCAGGAATCGATCTCCCTTGGGAATCGATTCGTACTTTTTTCGACGTAATAATAATAATAATAATAATAATAATAATAATAATAATAATAATAATAATAATAATAATAATAATAATAATAATAATAATAATAATAATAATAATAATAATAAAATAAAAATAAAAATAAAAATAATAATAATAATAATAATAATAATAATAATAATAATAATAATAATAATAATAATAATAATAATAATAATGAGTGTGTGTGTGTGTATATGTGTGTGTGCGTGCGCTCATCGAACACCTGCAACAATGGCGTAGCGACATATTTCACCTTCGCTCTCGGGGGGAGGTACCCCCTATATACATCCTAGCGACTTGAAAACTCGTCGGTAACGAGCTTAACACCTCAATACCCTATATACCAAGTTTTAAAGCGATAGCTCTAATAGTTTTTGAGAAATCGCTGGAGTCGGTCAGAGTGTTCCATAACTATTTATATCCTCCATAAACGCCTTGTTACACATCTTCCATATCCAGTCACTCAAAATCTCGATCATTGATCCATTCTTGATCATTTCACCTGTAATTTCATCTATACCAGCGAATTTACCATTCTTCAACTTTCTCACTCTACCTTTTACTTCATCCCCAAAATCTCAATTCTTCTTTCACCATATGACCTACACACACATTCACTAGCATCTCTTCATTACTGCAAAAGTTATGAAGATTTTCGAAAGGTTCCCTCCACACTCTCATCACATCCATTTCATCAGTCACGAAAGAACCAACCCTATTCATTATTCTATGTAGATACACTTTACTCTCATTCTTAACCTTACTCACTTCCTTACAAAAGATATTCCTATCCCCTTGTTAGTTCTCAAATATCCTTCTTTCAAATTGATCATTTACCTCTTTTTTCTCTTTTACGTATGGAACATTTTGTCTTCCTCTTTTCTTAATTGTATATTTCTATACACCTTTCTTTTGAAACCTCATCATCGAATATTAGCACATTCAACCACGCCTCTTTTTTCTTTTAACCGCTTGCATCACCTCTTTACTCCACCACTCACTATTGATATTCATACTTCCTTCTTTAGAACATCCACATACTTCTCTTGCAATACTAACAAAGGCTTTCTTCATTTGCCTCCAGATATGTTCAGTTTCATCTCGTTCACATTTAACTGTTTTATTTGCATGCGCTCTCACATATTTTGCCTTATAACCTTGTAGCTTGTACATTAACTTCTTACTCTTAATTTTTTACACTTTCTTCCTTATCACTTTCCTCTCCATCCATGCCCCCACTAATTTAATCTCACATAATACAAAATAATTATCTGATATTCCCATCCTCAAATCCCTTCACTGATTTAACATCCATCACATACTTCAACATCTCCTTTACCAACACAAAATCAATCATAATTTTCATTTCGATATCATCTCTACCTACACCAACTCTAGTATACTTATGAATACTATTGTGCTCGAGGAATGTATTACTTACACACATAACTCCCTCCTCACAGAAATCAATCACCTTCCTACCATTCTCATTTTTTCCAGCAACCCCAAAGTCACCTATTATACTATTCCCTTTTCGATCAAATATCAAACCATTCAAGTGCCCAACACATCATCATTCAGATTATCTCAGGAAATCATAATCTCCTGAACATTAACCTCAGATGGACCATATGTTACAACCACACATACCTTGATATTTTCAAACTTAAATTTAACCATTAGAATTCTAGTATTTATACACAAACAAAAATCCATCATAACTCTGTGTCAGAATCACATCTTCTTCTTTCCCCCTCTTATTCCTCTCTACTCCAGAAAATACATCACACACCACTCTTCACCGTTTATCACCTCTCCCTTCTTCTCCTAATAATTTATTCCCTTAACATTCCATTTACTCAGACTATACATACAATTTAGTTGAAAGTTACAAGGTTGCTTAGTACGGTCACAACCAGATCTGAGTCATGCATTAACATTCCTAGCATGAAGATACGTGTTAGCGGGTTGCCAACCCAACTACCTCTGCCCCTTTAGTGGCCTCCTAGAACACGCAGAATGTGCGTTCTAGGAATTCTTTGTCCCATACACACAGGGATGTGTGAAAAAAAGGTTGTCTGTAATTGTAGTAATGTTTTATCATTTTATGGTCTGTATGTGAAAAC
>JABUQX010130348.1:0-7500 GCA_015478945.1 Trachelipus rathkii
TGAATTATGAGCGAGAGCAGTAATTAATACCTTAAATTAAAAGTTAATAGGGTCGAGCTTGAATATTGATAAGAGGTAATATAGTTTATTGAAACGTTGTATGCTAGGGAAGATATATGTTCTTGGTATATTTGGTCGAAAGAGCTGTAGTCGAATGACTGAAGAAACTGACTTGAGGTAAGAAACAAGGTGCGTTTAGAAGTGGGTGAGGATGTGTGGATGGATTCCAAATGCTAGAAACATTGAAAACAACATTGATTGGGTAATATGGAGGGAGGAAAGAAGAAATAAAGAATCTGACATTTAGGTATTTATGAGATTATTGCAAGCAGGCGTGTAATAATAGGAGCATTACAAGACGGAAAATTAAATGGCAGGTGTTAGTGATCAATGGTGTTTGGTGGTTAAGGATTCTGAAATGGAATAAAAAGAATGTAATGAATAATGAACCGATATTGAAGCAGTGTGCGTATGAGATAAATAGGAGTCAGAAAGTAATATTGGATTTAATATATTACTAGCGGAGTGGAAAGACTGAATGTGATTATGTCTCCTGAAGCGAAATCCTAATCATCGTATGTTGGATGAGTTATGAAAGTATTTAGAGGTAAGGAGGTGAACAAAGCGATAAGTGTATAGAATGATGGAGAATGAAGAGAGTGAGGGTAGGTTCGCCTACCCTATTATATACAGGACATGATTTAGGGTTTTGTGTCAGGCCGCAAGTTCAACCTGGGATCTGCAGGATTTCTACCTCTGGGGATGTTCCCAGGGGTAGGAGGGTTTGAAAAGAAACGTTCAAAAAGCGTAAGGTTTATGGTTGTGAAGTGAGGACAGTCCTAGGTGTTGAAGATTGAAATGTCTAGATCGGTGAGCAGCTAGGGTAAAAAGTGTCTGAATTTTATATATTATTTTTATTGATTTTTATTATGTTTGATATTTATAAAGGTTATCCTTTTACCTAGCACAACTTATGTGTTATTATGTGTGAATAAACTATCATCATTGATGGTGCTGGTATTTGTCTATATAGTTATCCCTAAATCGTCTGCGTGGCAGCTGTAAAAGGGACTATAGCCTGGTGAAGTGCGCTAGGGTCTTACGATGAGGGTAAGTTGTTACCCAGGTGTTAATGTATAGTAGTAAGCGCGAGAATATAGTCTGAATAAGGGTATAGATCTTAAAGTTGACAATGTGTTCAGATGTACAATCTATAGGGCCGTGTTAGTGTGAAGAAGAAAAATGATAAACATTGAGGCATATAATTGAACGTACTTAGAGAGGTTGTTTAATTGGAAGTGTTGAGAAGTGAATCAGGTAAATGAGACCGAAATAATGAAAGTAAGAAATTCTGAGATGGTTGGGTCATGTTGAAAGGATGGATAAAAAATCCATACGTCCGATCCCAAGTCTTTGTCCATCGCAGATGTGAACTCGTCGGGATGGTAAAGTCGTGTGTGGCGATTAATACAGCACCGACTCAGAGAACTACGAAAAGAGAAGAGTGCAGTGTGAGAAGCCATATGAAAAGCGAAGGATAGAGACAACGGGCATAGCGCACCGAGATTAACTCGAGCTCAGCCTCTTAGCAAGTGACACGCACGAATGAGGTAAAGAGCGATGTCAGCGATGTCAGAAGACACCACTGCCCATAACCCGTAGGAGACTTCAGTGAGCATCGCGCGGGTTATGGAGCTCGCAGGAGGAAACAGTCGTGAGAATCTTGATCTCAACGGTGGCGGGGCGTCAACAGTGTACTTGATGGCCCAGCCCCAGCAATTGACCAGATCTTGCATGATTGGGGTCCGGGATCAGTCGGCGGTGGACTACGGCCATACCTCCGGGCACGCAAAACCCGCGGCCATCACTCGCTGTACAGGTGGGCTTGGCTGCCCCCCTGCCACCACATCGCTCCGCCACAGCCCCGCAAGGTTCCCATGAAGCTACCTTCTAGCGCTCGAGCATCCTTCACTGAATGCGCAGCCAAGTTCCTCCACCTCAAACAATCTACGCACACGAACAGCCATATCAAAAGGGAGTTGTAAGGCTGAGCTCATATCTATCTTTCCTATCTTCGCACTTCAAATAATATCCTCCATCTAAACTCAATCTTCTGATATTCCGCGTGCATGAATCTACCGCACCTCTTACTGCCACTTGCTTTCAGGGAGAGAAGTCTCTGCAGCCCGTTAGCCTCGGTGACAATTAGACATGATGCTGAATGATACATGACATACCCTAAGTAACACTAACACCACATACAACGCCACTAAAGTAATATACAGTACTAACATAACATACAAAGATATCTATCATATACACCATATCCTAATATACAAATACCACCTACTAATCAAAATACACGTATATATATAGTATACTAGACAACATAACCCTACTAAAAAACCCGACCGCATCGGCATAACACCCATACACCAACTCATAACACCAAGCCACTACGTTACCACACAACCCACACCTTCATACTACATATTGTCACCACTCGACTATGTACCCTATGACATTACACACTATACAAAAAACAGTACTACCATTCATAAAGATACCTCAACTCCTCACCTAATACACTCAACCAAATAACGACATCAACCGTAATATACTGAGTACGTACTGAATCATATATGATATACTTCTACGTTATAGTATTTCTACAATATGTTAATTACTATAACACTGACCAATACCATATAAGTCTACTAATCCACCTCCATAATATAATACCTCGACAGAACGTCACTCAACACAAAATCCAAAAGCTCAATATAAAATATAATAAAACCTCCATCCGTAACACTACCATTCACCTAACATCAATATAACACTTAATAGATATCCCCACCCCACCGTCGTCTAAACCATAACGATCCACAAACTATAATATATGAATATATATAGGATAGCTCTACTAAGAAGTTTACGACAATAGGTCGTTACTCCCACTTCATAAATTAAAGTAATAAATATATTACTTTATGCAACTATAAATATACTTATACGCTGAATTCCATCACCCTTCAAATACTATAATCAGAAGTATATATATATAGAATATATATATATATGGTGAGTTCATGTCTACGTTTTTTTAGAAAAAAAAAACTAAAATTTTTGGTAAAACGTCTAAATACCTTAAGAATTTTCGATGAAATATCACACTATAGCAATTAAGTACGCAAGGAAGCCATTATATAATCAAATAATAATTTATAATAATTTATATTCGTATATATATAATATATAATATCCAATTTAAAAACAATTTATTATTTTTCAAGGAAGACAGGAAGCAGTTTATTGCATCTTAAAAAAACATTATCCTTAAGGAGTGTTTTTGCTTACAATAATTACGTATTTATTATTGTTTATTAATGTTTATTAGCTTTGTTTATATAAAGTAAAATAATACTCCTTACTGAATATATATTATTAACATGAAGAATTTTCAATTCAAAAAAGATTTAGCAATAGCCATTGTTTATTAACTTTTTCCATATTAATAGGGGTAAATACTAGTAGTAGTAGTAGTAGTAGTAGTAGTAGTAGTAGTAGTAGTAGTAGTAGTAGTAGTAGTAGTAGTAGTTTCATACTTCTTACCAATCTATCTTTAACTCATTTAAAATAAAGAAAATTTGGTTAGGTTAGTACAGATATCTATCAAATTTTAACAGGAAAATCTCAAGAGTAAAAATTGCCTAGATTTATCTGAGGTTTCAAGAATATCTAAATAACATTGATATCTATAATTTCAATTTTCGAGCAGTTTGCCGAACTAATGAAAAGGGATAAATACCTATTATTATTATAATTATTATTATGAATTATTATTGTTATTATGAAAGGACACAACACTGTGTTGCAATTAGTAGACCCATTTCAGATACTAGGGAAATTATTTTATGTTATTATAATTAATTGTTATAATGAATTTGTAAAATATTTGACGATGTAAATAATGTAATTTTTCTTCACTGAATAAATCTTTTGAAATTGAAATTGAAATTGAAATTATTTTTATTATTATTATTATTATTATTATTATTATTATTATTATTATTATTATTATTATTATTATTATTATTATTATTATTATTATTATTATTATTATTATTATTATTATTATTATTATTATTATTATTATTATTATTATTATTATTATTAGAATTTATTATTATTATTATTATTATTATTATTATTATTATTATTATTATTATTATTATTATTATTATTATTATTATTATTATTATTATTATTATTATTATTGAATTTATTATTATTATTATTATTATTATTATTATTATTATTATTATTATTATTATTATTATTATTATTTTTATTATTTTTATTATTATTATTATTATTATTATTATTATTATTATTATTATTATTATTATTATTATTATTATTATTATTATTATTATTATTATTATTATTATTATTATTATTATTATTATTATTATTTACAGAATTAAAGAAAAAAAGTGAAAATATGTCTGTTGTTCATTTAAATTTTCCTGAAAATTATATATATATATATATATATACAAAATTTTTTTAATGTATAATAAATATGTAGCTATTGTACTATGTAATATGTAATTATTATTATTATTATTATTTATATTATTATAGTATATAAATATAGATATGGTTATTATTACATATAAAATTATATATATATTTTATTATGTATATACATATACATACATATATAAATATATATTAGCATATATTATATTATTATATAATATATATATTATTATTATTATTATTATTATATTATTATATTATTATACTAACATATATATATTATTATTATTATAAATATTTTTATTAAAATTATATTCTTTTATATTTATATAAAAAGAATATATTTAGAGTATATGTATATATATTATTACATATATATATATATATATATATATATATATATATATATATATATATATATATAAAGGGTGTATCGTTAATATTGCGAAAAAAATTCCTTGCATAAATATAAGATAATATGTGTCAATAAACATTTCACCGAAAAAGCCTTGTTTCCAAGATACAAGGTGATGAAACTTATGTGGGACATATCTGATATATTCCATTGCCCGTCCCGTGCCACATCTCAACCTTTAATAATAAGCACAAATATACCGTAGGAAAGGTTACCTACCTGTTATTTACTAGTTCCGTATCTCGCTTCATTTATACATATACTAGTCCGTGTCGCGTCAAGTTCCGTGTTCAAGTGTTGCTCATATTTTCAAAATGAATTACACAAATAGTGAAATGTGCGATATGCATTTTGTTTACGGTCGTACGAACGGTAATTCATTAGCAGCCATGCGTCTCTATGAAGAAATGTACCCTAATCGTGTCATCCCGCATCATACTATGTTTGCACGTCTCCATCAACGTCTTAGAGAAACAGGAAGTTTTAAAAAACTTACTAATGGAAACGGGCGACCTCGCACAGTATCAACTCCAGATGTCGAAGAGCAGGTTATCCAAGAACTTGAGGACAGTCCTACAACAAGTACCAGAAAGATTGCTGCAACACTACATGTAAGTCATTCGACAGTTTTCAGGGTATTGAAAAATCAACTTCTGTACCCTTATCACATCCAACGAGTGCAGGCACTTGTACCAACAGATTTTCCTGCAAGAGTAGCTTTGTGTCGATGGATGCAACAGAAAATTGCAGACAATCCTCACCATTTAGCAGAAATATTGTTCACCGATGAGGCAAATTTTTCCAGAGACGCCATATCGAACTTCCACAACAATCACATATGGGCTGATGAGAACCCACATGCAATAGTTGAAAGCCGCCATCAACACCAGTTTTCATTGAATGTATGGGTCGGAATTGTTGGCGACCATTTGATAGGTCCATTCTTTTTACCAGCGAGGCTTACTGGAGACGTTTATCGCCAATTTCTTGAACATGACTTGCCTACACTACTGGAAGACGTCCCATTACAATTAAGATCGAAAATGTATTTCATGCACGACGGCGCTCCAGCTCATTTCAGTTTAGTTGCTCGTAACTATTTGAACACTGTATATCCACGCCGTTGGATAGGTCGAGGAGGTACAGAACCTTGGCCTCCGCAGTCTCCAGAAAAATCAAAAAAATCCCCAACCCTGGTTGCTCGTAACTATTTGAACACTGTATATCCACGCCGTTGGATAGGTCGAGGAGGTACACAACCTTGGCCTCCGCGGTCTCCAGACCTAAATGCATTGGATTTCTTCTTGTGGGGTCACCTGAAACATTTGGTTTATACAGCAACAGTTGAAAGTCCCGAAGAATTAAGGGCTCGCATAATCGCATCTTGTGACACAATTCGGCACACACACGGTATATTTGAACGTGTCCGCCAATCAATGCGTCGCAGAATAGAGGCCTGTATTGCCGCTGGGGGTGCTCATTTTCAACATTTGTTATAACCTTAGTGCACCATTGCTTCGTACTATTTCTGTTGTATATTTTCTTCTGTGCAGTAATGTATGTATTCTTATAATTAAATAAATTGAATGAATTTGTTAATTACCTTTCCAAATTTAGTTTACTGTTTATTGTAACTTAATGTTTAAATAGGTTTCATCACCTTGTATCTTGGAAACGAGGCGTTTTCGGTGAAATGTTTATTGACACATATTATCTTATATTTATGCAAGGAATATCATACTGAATTTTTTCGCAATATTAACGATACACCCTGTATATATATATATATATATATATATATATATAATATATATATATATATATATATATATAAATATACATACATAAATATATATAGTACACATATATATATATATATATATATATATATATATATATATATATATATATATATATATATATATATATTCTTAGAATAGAATAGAAAAGAATTAAAAATTTAAAGAAAGAAAAGAATGAAAAATTTTAAAAAAGAATGGAAGTAAAGAATAAAAATTTTCAAAATTAATCATATTTTTCACACTTTAATGTTGAATACATTTACTAGAAGATTCGATTTTACATTTCCAGGTTTTTATTAATTCATGGTTTTTGAAAGTTAATAATAATAATAATAATAATAATAATAATAATAATAATAATAATAATAATAATAATATAAAAATAATAATAATAATAATAATAATAATAATAATAATAATAATAATAATAATATAATAATAATAATAATAATAATAATAATAATAATAATAATAATAATAATAATAATAATAATAATAATAATAATAATAATAATAATAATAATAATAATAATAATAATAATAATAATAATAATAATAATAAAAATAATAATAATAATAATAATAATAATAATAATAATAATAATAATAATAATAATAATAATAATAATAATAATAATAATAATAATAATAATAATAATAATAATAATAATAATAATAAAATAATAATAATAATAATAATAATAATAATAATAATAATAATAATAATAATAATAA
>JABUQX010130348.1:12500-15000 GCA_015478945.1 Trachelipus rathkii
GTTTTAGCAACAAAACATTTTTTAAAAATAAAATATCATTAAAAATTACATCAATGTATAACGGTATTTTGTGAAGCTACATTAACATTGCTTGTTCTTTTTCTTAAATTTTTTTAATTGAATTGGGCTCATTCATTTCTGCAGATACTATCATCTGTATTCTTTCTTTCTTTCTTTACCTTCCTTTATTTCCAACAGATGGGAGTAGGGTGCGCAACATGCAATAGAATAGTTAAGAAGAGCATGACGATAGTTGAAAGAAAAGTAAGGAGCTGTCGATGCCAGAAATCCACCCTAGGGCTTCACAACACAGCGACGAACCCCCACTGTGCTCTCTTGTCAATGTAGGGGTCATCCCCTTTGCCAGACCCCCAACCATACCCCCCTCACAAAATCCCGCCATTCACTAATATTATGCACCTTTCTTCTCGCCTCTGCCAAACTCACATTCCTTTTCTTCAGACACTACTTTACGGACACAATCCACCTTTACTTCGGTCTCCCAGCCGGTCGATTCCCAACACACTCATCACTATTCATTCGCTTAAACAACCGACTATCCTTTATCTTTCCCATATGACCAAACCATCTTAATATACTCTCCTTTATTCTTTCATTTACGCCTTTCTTCACACCCCACAACTCCCTTACAAGTTCATTCCTCATTTTATCATTTCTTCTCACACCTAACACGATCCTAAAATTGTCCATTTGAGCAGATTGTACCTTAGATCTATACCTCTTATTCCACACCATAGTTTCACTACTACTATACAATAACACCGGTAACAACATACCCTCAACTAAAACTCTAGCGAACTCGAGACTTACTCCCTTTCACTAAGGAAATAATTGCATCAGCCACCTTCCTACCATTCACAACTTTCCTACTATAATCTGCATCATTCGTTCCTTTTTCATCCAACATGTAGCCTAAATATTTAATCCCCAGATACTTGTTCCAATAACTCACCATCCAACATGATTTCAAACCGCGGACTCCCCTCATTAACTACCATCACCTTACTCTTATCTACATTTACATTTAAAACCCCTCCTTACACACCCTGCAAACCTCTACTCAATCCTCTCAAATTTTCTCTTCATTTTCTGCCACAAAAAAAAAAAAAATAAAATAAATAAATCATCAAGTACGATAAACACCTCACCCTCCATTCTCTTCCATTTTCCATCAATCTAATACTTTCCATACTACCCCCACCCATATACAAATTAAATAGACAAGGAGACAACACATCCCTGCCTCACTCCACTGTTAATATTAAACCATTCACTTTCCACTAAAATTTATTCTTGCACACGCTTCACTCTCGACATATATATATATATATATATATATATATATATATATATATATATATATATATATATATATATATATATATATATATATATATATATATATATATATATAAGTACAACCCCCTTTTTATAGTACTGGGGCGAAGGCGCCAAGTAATATACGACCTTCACTTGGCATTTGCGACAATCATAGGTCAAATTATTTTTTTATTATTCTTATTATTATTATTTTTTAATAAATCTCTAAATATTATTTTTAGAAAATAAATTGTTAAAACTATGTCATTAAAGCTTTTTTATGTGAAGAATATGTTAATAACATGAGAATTAAATTAACTACCATAATTACATATAAGGCATTAAGTTTATTTAATATGTTGGGAAAGCAAAATTTATTCTTTTCACTTTAAAGTTTATCAAGTACAGTAAAATAATTAAAGCATGTCTCCCTAATTAGAAAAGTTAGAAGATAAGTACCTCAAAACTGCTTTTCATTCGTCCTTTCAAGTTATATATATATTTATATATATATATATATATATATATATATATATATATATATATATATATATATATATATATATATATATATATATATATATATAGATATAAATGTAAACATATATATATATATATATGTATAAGAAGTAAAAATCTTTTTTATTTTCATTTTTATCATTATTTGTCTTTATTATATATATATATATATATATATATAAGAGTAGTATATATATATATATATATATATATATATATATATATATATATATATATATATATATATATATATATATATATATATATATGTATATATATATATATATATATATATATATATATATAAAGAAGTATATATATATATATATATATATATATATATATATATATATATATATATGTTATATATATATATATATAATATATATATATATATATATATATATATATATATATATATATATATATATATATATATATATATATAGTTAGTAGTTTATATATATATATATATATATATATATATATATATATAAATATATATATATATATATATATATATATATATATATATATATATATATATATATATATATATATATATATATATATATATATATATAGAATATATATATATATATATATATATATATATATATATATATATATATATATATAT
>JABUQX010130348.1:25000-32265 GCA_015478945.1 Trachelipus rathkii
CTTAAATACTCTCTCCTTGGGAACACTAGTTGGAGACGGCCAGGTATTTCTTGCAAGTTTACTTAAGCGTGGGTAAACATTTGCATTTTGCTAATTAACACGCCACCAACTGATAGGAATCATATTTGATTTGTATCTAGTCGTTTTTCTTGGTGTTATAGTGGTTTTTCAATATTTGCCTGCATCCTTTTGATAATGCGGTGTTTTCTTCATCACAGACTGGACTTGAAATTTTCCATTGAATCTGTTATTCATTTACTTGTAGAAGATGTTGGTTCTGTATATTTCTTTTTTTTTTTAATGGATGGCTAGTTAATAGACGTTCGGATTGAAGTTTTCCTTGCACGTTTACTCAAGCGTGGGTAGACATTTGCTTAACTTTCCCCAACTGATGGACATCATCATTTGAATCTAATCGTTTTCCTTGGTGATAGTTTTCAATCATTGCACTACATCTTTTGGCGTAATGCGTGTGTTTTTCATCACTACTGGACTGTAGAAAATTCTTTCCCGTGAATCTGTTATCTGATTTGCCTTGTAAGAAGGTGTTGGTTCTGTTAGATTTGTTTTTTTCGCTTTATGGGTGGGAATTATAGACTGTTCGGATTGAAGTTTTTTCAAACTGCAACCAAGTAAGATTTAACTGTTTTATATATCGTTACGACAAAAAATTGCTTATAACGGGAATCATAAGTAGTTGCAAAGTATGAATGTCACTAATTTCCACAGAACAAAGCGTTTTTTCTACCTCTAGTTTAATTACATCTTTCATTCTTTTTTAACTGTCATCATTTTCATTTGAAGATGGTTCAGAATGCTTCCTTAGCGCTTGAGATTAATGGTATTACATAAGAGCAAGCTGTAGAGGCGCTGATTTTTGTTTGGTAGTTTCTTCAAATGGTTCAATAGTTAATGCAGTGTTATACAAAATAGATGTCATTTTCCAAATTAATAAGATTAACTTTGGAATACGAACTGGCGTACAAGTCAAGAAGTTCTTTGGCAAGTACTTTGCTTTCCATCATATTGAAGTGTATATTCCAGCGAGTTGGGATGTTCGCTTTGAAACATTAGATATGGAAATGCAACGCCGTTTTTGAATTGCGCAACTGCATTAGCATTTTTTATTTTATTTTTACAGATTCATCTTAAGTATTTTTATATAAAATTCTTTATCAAATCTCGACAATAAACATCGGCGCAACATCCGCAGGGACATCCGCAGAGCAAAGTGCGGATGCGGATCTTTAATAAGGTGCGGATGCTCCGCGGATGCAGATGCGGATGCGGATGTCACCTGCATCACTAATATGATATATATTATCTACTATATATAATATATAATAGTATTATATATATATATTATATGAGTTATAATAATATATTATTATATATCTAACTATATTATTATAGATGGTTTGGATATCATATAGTATATATATTATATAGTTAATATATATATCATATATAATATATATATTCTATAACTAATAACAAACAGATAGATGTTGCGATACTTTAAATCTGGTATCGAGAGACCTATAATACATAGCATTAATATATTATATAATATATATGTATATCAATAATGTATAAGTATACTATATATATAATATATAATATATAATATATATATATATATATTATATATATTATATATATATATATGTTGAATTAAGCAAGCGACGAAACGAGGGGGGTAAAGATGTTTTAAAAATGTTTATAAAAAAAAAAGCTTGGGAAAACTAAAAATAATTTACATTTCACGACTTGTTTGAAACCTTCAAAAAAATACGAGTAAGAAAAAAGATGTTGTTTTCATTCTAACAATTTTTTTTTTCAAATTAAGTTTAGAACGTTTTACTATATTGGTAATGAAGTTGAAAAAAAAAGTATCAAATTTTTCGTACTACATTCGGACTACTTCGTTAAGTATTTTCGTTTAGAATTAACTTTTTTTTTTTTTTTTTTTTTTTTTTAAATTTTGAACTCTATAAATTAATAAGATAAATAAATAATATATAAATAAAAATTAATATATAAATAAAACAAGAATTCGTCCATTTTAAAAGTAGTCTAAAATAAAATTCTGAAATTTATTTATATTAAATTTTTCATTCCTTCTGAACAAAAGCGAAGAAAAAGAAATCGCTCCAATTTTTTATTTTTTTAGTTTATTTTGACATAAAATAAAAAGTTAATAGAAAATGACATGCAGTTAATAAATTATTTATCCGATATTTTTTGCTTGAAAAATGTTTGAAAAATTGTCGATAAATATTTGATGACAAGTTTATAAAACAAAAAAAGAAATATTATATTGATTCTTAATATTTAAAATATATTTCAAAATTCTACAAATTAATTATTCGTATTTTGAAAATAGAAATTATTATTATTATTATTATTATTATTATTATTATTATTATTATTATTATTATTATTATTATTATTATTATTATTATTATTATTATTATTATTATTATTATTATTATAAAAAACAATTTCAGCAATTTTTCTAATATCAAAGAGTATATCCTTTATAAATAAGTCATATAAGTTCTCAAACTAGAGTCGTGCTCAGAGTCTGAGAATATTAAAAAAAAAAACTGTATGGAAAGCTAAAGTTAGAATCCGAGTCAAACTATTTTAAGGAGTTTGAGCTTAATCATGCAGCATTATTTACAGGATTCAATCCTTTACTTAAGAAACTTTCAAAGCGACATCGTTTGTGTTTTGGGAATTTACTAACTCTGACATTTTTTTAACCAAATGAATTGAAAATGTTATAAAATGTTCTTAATTAATACATCTATATAATTATCTATAAGTTGAATGTTTTTAAGATAAAAGTAATTAATGGCAATTATAAACAATACAGAGATTAATATAGGATGAAACTAGTTATTCAGTAATAGCAACGAAGCACGAATTTTTAAATACATAATTAATGAATCTTGATTATTCATATCGTGAGCGGGCTCGTGGGCTCATACATGGCAAATGATAACTGCAAATTTGAATGTTTATTTCACGTTATGATGGAGTTCAAAAGAAAAACTGGGATGCTCTTCCAATTGTTGTGGAATTAAAAAAAGATACGTATACAGCTGAAGATGCAATAAAGCAGATAGAACTCTAGTTATATTAAACAACCTAGATCCCAAATATTGGAGACTCTTTGACTTCACAAAAGAAATTAGAGATAGGTGTAAATTTTTGATCATGATTACCAAATGGGAATGGAATATCCGGTGAAAGAAATCAGCTGAAATATTAAGCCTTAGAGTTATGTAGAGCTATTTTAAGGAATCATCAACTGATATCAAACTTGGATGATAAACAGAACTAATAACATATTATATTTTCTCAATTGTCGATTCAAAAAATGGTAGTAAAAGTATAATTAATTATTAAATTGCTTAATTTTAGTGAGTTGCCTTTGCTATGAAAAAATACGCTTAAAATACATAGGTTTTCAGCCTATGAAGAAAATATATAACTGGGAGTGCGGAGCATGTACGAGAAGTGCGGCAAGTGCTGAAGATGTAGTACCTACTAATATAGCCTAAGTAAATCAATTGCTAAAATATTTAAACTAATTACTCCCCTTTTATAAGATGTAAATATCTTAAGCAATACTACTTTATCTATAAACGTAATAGAAGGCAAGATTTACAAGTGATAAGGTCATTTCAGCCTAACAGATAGCTGATCATACAAGTGTGAACGCAATTATAAATTGAAACAATTACGAGTTGAACCAAATAACAATAGATTGACTATCTTGTACACGAGTATTCTAATTTAGAGGTGACAAAGGATTGGAGAGATATAGTTTCTTTATTTATCTTTTTATAGAAAATTATACATTGATCCTGCGAACTGTTATAATCTCCAGTGATGGCAGGCAAAATGTTCGAAAACACTTAAAGATGAAGACTAGCTGTACTAGACTTATAAAATAGACGAGAAGAGCTGAAAGTAGCAAGTTAAATATAGCTTATTTCCTTCTGTAGAGACAGTAACAAGGTACAGAGAGTCAAGAAAAAATATCGATCTCATTCAGACGGTACTCAAGGTTGATTTGTTCGCGAGAATATGTTCAAACAAGAGAGGGCTAGTGGAGAATCACACATTGAGAGTTGTGTACATATATGACTTAACTACCTTGCTAGAGCGCGAGGAACACGAGCAGCTTAATTATAATATTACGAGAATGTATCTGATCCAATAGTATGAATTATATCATAGCTAAATATCAAGAAGATAAGTTTAAGTTATTAATAGTGCGTAAGTTAATAATAATGCTGAAAAGCCAACTAGAGGCTAGAGAAAGAAAATATATCTGATGGTTAAAAGAATCAAATTAGGAAGTTATACGGAAAGAAATCTATATAAAGACTTTTTACTCGAAAGGAGTGGAAGCGTGAAGGACAAGCCTCTTTAATGTTAATGATAGTTAAAAAAAACAGTCATACGAGCATTAAGAATGTAAAATTGTTGACCTAAAAACTTAAACATACATCAAATTATTTTATTTATAAACAATTGGTAGATATCCCTGACGCTAAAGAGAAGCTCCTGAGCTTCGAAAATTAAACTCAGAAATACTTAAAGAAGTAATAGGGAGCTATGATCCTTTGCTCGAGTTTAAGCAGCAAAAGGCAAAATTCAAAAAGGTGAAAGAAATCTTATTTCAAAAGCCAAATTTTGAATCGTGCTATGAAAATAAATTTTCATAATACCAGGTACTTCGGATCAGTATTTAAGACAGACTTTTTTTAAAAAACCAAGCATTAATATATATATAATATATATATATATAATATATATATATATATATATATATATATATATATATATTTTATATATATTAATATTAATATATTAATATATTATATATATATATATATATATATATTATCTAAATATATGTACTATTTAATATTTTTTTGGTTATATTCACTAAGTGCCAAGGTAAGAAAGTACTTACTGGGTTAGGGTTAGACAATACAGAGATTAAATATAGAATGAAACTAGTTGATTCAGAAGCATCGTATCATGAATTTTAATTACAAATATGCACTTGATATTCACGTTGAGCACATAGCTGGCAAAGGATACGCAGATTTGATGTTTATTTCACGTTATGATGGAGTTCAAAAGAAAAACTGGGATGCTCTTCCAATTGTTGTGGAATTAAAAAAAGGTACGTATACATCTGAAGATGCAATAAAGCAGATAGAAATTCGGTTATTATTAAAACTCTACCCAAAATATGTAGAGACTTCATTGATTCAAAAAGAAAATAGATGATATAGTGTGGAAATTTTGAGATCTTGATGCATAATTGTGAATAGGAATATCGTGAAATCAGCTGAAATTAAATTAAGCCTAAGGAGTTTTTATATAAAGATTGATGATAAAATCCCAGATATAACTTGAAGAACAAAAATAAAATATTATTGTAATATCTCTATTGCCGATTCAATACGATGTGGTTAAAAGTATATATTTAGATTTAAATTGATTAATTTTAGGAGAGTTGCTTGCTGAAAATACGCTAGAAAAACATGTTTTCAGCTATGAAGAAAAATATATAAAACCTGAGAGTGCGGAGCATGGTACATATTGAGAAGTGCGCAAGTGTACCTATATGAAGAATGTTATAGTAACCTATATAGAAGAAATATAATGGTATAGATATTACAAATTTTTATTCAAAAGCAAAAATGGTTATATACGTATTATCTTAAACCGCTAATAGAAAGGCTAAAGAATTTAAAGTGAAATATAAGGCAATTTCTAACTTGCCTAATAGATGCTAGATCATACAAGTGTGAACAAGTTAATATCTTAGTGATACGCAAGAAACCAAATTATTTGAAAGTAGGTAGGTTGAACCTAGGGAAATTCATTATTACCAAGTATACATAAATAATAATGGATTACTATCTCCAAGATACGTATCCCAGAAAGTTCGATAAAGATTTAAAGGATATAACTATTTAAAATATGAGCTAAGTATACGGAAGTGGTGAAGTACGAGTAAAGATTTGATAGACACGACTTTTAGTTGATCATCTGAAAAGTTAATATTACGTAGGTCAAAATCATTCAGACGGTATGACAAGAGATTGTATCGCACACACTAAAGAGCTATGATGGAAACATGAGTGTTTACTGAGACTAACTATAAGAGTCATGTGAGTATTATATGTAAAGAATAAGATGTAATTAGATAATAATATCAAAGAAAATAAGTTATTATATGCTACTAAGAATTCAAGTTAAAATATGCTATGAATAAGCCAACTCAGAGGCTGAGACGAAAAAAATTTATCTGATGGGTGAAGATACAAATAATAAGTAACGTAGAAAAAAATATCATAAGACTTAATACCGCATGGAGAAGGAAGCTGAATAAGACAGGTTCTTGTTTATTGTAATATATTAGATGGAAAAAAGTCCTTTAGTAAGTAATAAGAGTAAATATATGTTTTGACCTAAAATCGGTAACAAAATAGGTATATTTATATTTATAATCCATTGGGTCTCTCTCCAGACGCTAAGGGAAGCTCTGAACTCCGAAAATTAAACTCAGAAACAGGGATGTGAGCATTTTTAGTGATTTTTTTGATTTTTTTTTAAAAAATCAATGTGATTTATTATTTGATTTTTTTGATTTTTTCCTATTTTTTAAGATTCGTAACTTCAAGCTATTTATAAATTTGTAACTTGGCAAATTATTAATTTCGCGTAATACGTTATACGCAGTCCTAAAAAAAATCAATAAATATAAAAAAATCACCAATATTGATTTTTTTAAAAAAAAATAACAAAAAATCACCGGAGTTTTAAAAAAACAAAAAACTCATTAAGTATACCTGCTCAGAAATACCTTTAAAGAAGTAATAGGGAGCTATGATGCTTTGCTTGAGTTTAAGCTGCAAAAGGCAAAATTCAAGAAGGTGAAAGAAATCAGCAGTAGTAAGTAATTTTGATCAAGCATTGAAAAAACTACCAAAATCTCTCTCAATATTCCAAATGCACAAACCGTCGCCAGCAACAACGTCGTTACGTATATCGCACACATTTTCCTCTGTAAAAAACTATGCAAACATATTGAAATAAGAAGAATTATTAGCATAAGATGATATATATATATATATTATACATATTTTGCAATATAGCTATTAGTATAGTAAATTCCAAATATAAGTAAAAGTAGTATTGTATGACTTAGAAAACATCAATATTTT
>JABUQX010130349.1:0-23799 GCA_015478945.1 Trachelipus rathkii
CCCTCGATTTATGAACATTCACTAAGGAAGCTCCAAAAAAAAAATAAACCAATGAAGAATAGTGAAACGAAAAGTCGTCCGCTCTCTTTAAGGGAAAAAAAGTTAAGCTCTCAAAGTTGTTTAAACCCATGACTTTATATATATATTTTAGAACATTAGAAATAAAAGACAGTAAGAAGCACATGGGCCTATCTAGACTGTTCGAGTCAACCCATGGTTTTTTTTATGGTTTTTTCAAGGTGGGATTTATTGAAAAAACCAATGGGGGACAACCCAGTTGTCCCCAAACGTGCCAACCCGGGAACAATAGTCGGCCCCAGCACTGGAAAGCCCTGTGGACAACACTCTTCCACTATTTCCATATATTATCCATTTAGTAACACTAGTTTTCTATCCACACCACCTTATCCACCATCTACCACTCCACCCACACACAATTGCAATACTTTATATAGGACCCACTAGAAGCTATAGAGACAGTAAAAAGCACATGGGCCATATACGAGGACATGCCCCAGTTCAAGACCACTACCAAATGCTTCATGCAAATCCACAAAGCCCCTAGGCTTGTCAGATTTGTTTGTACACAATCACCAATTTGGCAGGCAAAACAATGATATAAAATGATTACCAAACCATCCACATGCATTATAACTAAGTTACTGGTCACACGCCACCTGAACAATCATACTGCATCTATAACTAAAAACCCGCAATTTGGCTTCAGTCAATATATATGATATATGTGATTTACCGCAACCCATGCCATAAAAACGAGAATCCTACCGTTTCTTATAAATGATTGCAATCAGAGTCACACTCAACACCCATCCATCTGGCAAGACATTCCCAAATTTAACACCTATACTGAAGCATGCTCTTATTCAAAGATGGATGCTGTCCTTCTTAATCTTTCTATTATGCGCCCCTTGTCACCTGGCCATGTTCTACTGATAAAAATTTTTGGACTCTTGCCAAAAAGATTTAAATATTTGTAGACTTGTATCAGTGTCCCCCTCTGAGATCCTTCTACACGAAAACAATTCCTAACTCCATTCAGTCCTGTCCTCATAGCTCTTGACCCTCAAACCCAGGAAATCATACTGTGCATCTACTGTTGCACTCTCTCATAGCCATACTAAGTCTTTCTTAGATAAGGGCCCCAAACTTGTGCACGAATACTCTATTACTGGCCTACATAGCATTATACAGTTTACTTATACTTCCTTGCTCTGTAAACAACATTGCGAATTATTATGCCCAGCTTAGCTCTATTTCTAGCTTCCAAACATTGCACTCACTCCATTTCAAATTACTGCTTATAATCCACCTAAATCAATCCTTTTCTATTGGTCCCACAGATACAAGCCACTCCCCTTTGCATAATCGTAGTTAAACTCTTTTATCTTGGGTAACCATAGGTGAAGAACCTTACACTTATTTCACTGATATTAAATGCATTTGCCGATGTATCGCCCCAACACCAAGAAGTTATCCAAGGATCATTTTGAAAATCTTTATGGCATCCTCACTACTTCGTAACTGAGGTGGCCACTTTAGATCTCATCTGAAACTTCAGAAACCTTGCATTATAATCCCTTTGGTCTAATCATTATATATAGATGAGGAAACTAATAGCCCCAGCACTGAAGCCCTGATGGAACACCACTCATTCACACTATTTCCCTGATGATTTTATCCATTTAGTTGTACACACTTTTTTCTATTTCACGCAACCACTCTTTTAATCCAACCATGTACCACTCCACCTATTACACATTGCCATAACTTTTTCATCAGCCTTATGTGGAACCTATGCAAAAGCCTTATACAAAGTCTAAAATACATAGTCAACTGGAATCCTCCTCGGTCAGATGCAGTCCGTAATTATTCCATAAATTAAGGTTGGTCTGACAATGACCTACCCTTTCTGAAACCAGGTGGGAGTCATACAAGAACCTGTTATCTTCTATCTAAATAATTTCGTCCTTAGTACCTTTCAGTAACATTTTCCAACCTTACACCAGAAGATGTTAAACTACGGCATAATTTCAAATTCTTCCTTAATACCTCTTATAAATATGGGACAACATATCTGTTTTCCATTCATCTGGTACCTCACCAAAATGTATAGAGTCGCTTAAAATCAAACAGTGCTTTGCCACATCGCTTAAACTACCCTTTCAGAATTCTACAATATAACCATCCAAGGCCTGCAATTTCTTGGATCCAAATGAATCTACATAATAACGTTTTAATATCTTTACATTCAAATTCAATTCTGTAAGTTATTTTTGTACATGCATTAAACTAGTCAGTCGTCCAACGTATTATCTATAAGTCTTTCCTCTGAAACACTGAAGCAAAATCAAGCATGTGAAAATGTTACCAACTCCTTATCTGAACTCCATTAAAAATTTTCATCAAATTTTTTAATATGACTTATCCTATTCTTACTTTTAAATTATATAAAGGCTAAAAAAACTTCTTCAGTTCTTATTACCTCTTGCGTGCTAAATTAAATTCATGGCCTCTCTTTTGCCGTTCTTATGACTGGTTTAAGTTCATTTCTTTTTTCTATATAATTCCAAGCATCGTCTCTATTAATCCCCTTGAATATTTTAAA
Organism: Trachelipus rathkii; assembly: GCA_015478945.1. NCBI lineage: Eukaryota > Metazoa > Arthropoda > Malacostraca > Isopoda > Trachelipodidae > Trachelipus > Trachelipus rathkii. The sequence goes on from JABUQX010130349.1 coordinate 2,627, forward strand.
ACAATCTGCGCTTTTCAAATTAATTTATTCTCTTATTTCTATTTCCACCAAACAGTTTCTCTGCGCCACCTAAGGTTTACTTTATTAAAACCATTACTGACTGAATATTCATTAAAATTTGTTTAAAATGTTCCCACCTTAAAACAGTTTTGGTTTTTTAAATTCTTTATCTCAGTCATTCTTAATACTAAGCACTGTCTCGAAATTGGTAAAATCGCCATTATTTCGGAAATCTATGATCCTTTCCTTATTAACTTAGCAATTGGGCCCAGATATCACATTCATTATAAATCAATATATTAATGTCACAAGTCCTAAATTCATCCTCAATCCTCAACTCATCCACCCAACTTCAGTCAGTAGGAATATAATCTAATTAGTGATTCTATCTTGTGTCTGGACGTCGTGGGTCAAAAAGTTAATCTGTATACAATTTGATGAATCAAACCATACGGTCCAATAGACAAGGAATCCCAAGGAATGCCAGGAAAAGTTTAAAATCACCCCCATTCTTATGACTATACACTTTCTTCGGGATATACTTGGCAAGCGATATGTCACAATTATCTATTCAACAATGTTCAGCTATTCTTCTATTCGGACTTGGCCAGGAGCGATCCGTATATTAAAATGCCCGCCCAGTTCATACTTATTGATTATTGTATATAATGAATGCTACCCACACTGATTCAATATCGAATTATTTTAAAAAGTCAGCATTAGTAGCAAGTGTTATAATTTCAGTTTTATTGAACACCACCACCTTCTTCCTCTACGCTGTATAAAGTAAATGAATTATTCCCTCTATTTCAATCCGAAAAGGATCTCCATAAATTTTATTTAACCCCTTGCTCGATATGCAAAATAATTTAGTTCCTCCATTTATGTATAACTAATCAGCCTATCCTTTTTTTTGATTCTGAAGGTGATAGCATCTTGTGAAAAAAACAGTGATACTCGAAATCTGTTTTTCTAATGCTATATCTAATTTAAAACTGAACGAACATATTTGTATTATTCGCCCACTATATACAGGCTTACCATTGCTATACATATTTGTACCAGATTAGCCCACCACCCCAACAAAAATTTAAAAACACCAGTTTTGCTAAAACAAGGTCTCGCAAACTAATGTATGAAAAAGGCCTCACACGCCTTTACGACCGAATACCATCTGCGCAAAAAGAGTCCTTTAATCCAGAATCTCCTCCACAAATTCACAAAAAACCTAATATTCTGAAAACATACATTATCCTACCTTTCATGTACACCTAAAGCCCATTACTCCCACCTTCCTACCATGCAACCTAACCTAGGAACATCCCAGGAATCAGTTGCCTCTTCTCCCACTAAGCTTCATCTTCTGAATTCAATCTCCAAATCTGCTAGTAATTCTTCTGACCTGTCTATGCCCTATACATTTGTTACCCAGCACATGCACAACACCTCTGAATCAAGCATTTGTAGAAATCAAACTCTCTCTATCATATCCTATCCACGGATGATCACTCACTCGCCCTGATAACATACTGCTCAATCGTTGTCTTTTCTATTACTTTAGTTCTGAAAAGCCCTATCTAAGTATGTAGCATAGAGTCTCCACATTAGCAATTACATCTTCCTTCAGAAAACTCAACACCATTGCGCTCGTCTAGATCCCTCCCATCGTGGAAGACAGGAACCCTGTGTACTATGCAGGTCCAAAGCCCCAGCCCCGATGACTTCAACCTCGATCTTAAATCATTATTCTAGTTTCTACCGAACTCTATTATTCGATTGAGACCTATTGATACGCCACTTTACCCTTCTTTCCCTCTCTCATAGGTTCCTGGCCTAGGTAACACATATACCTGGTCTACCCCTAATATCCCGCTCACCTCCTGCCGACACCCTACTAACGTCTAACACTTCCTCCCGTCTCAACTCAATACTTCTTCTTGCAAGTCTCCACCTCACATTTTCATCAGCTCCTTGCGCAACTCCTTCCTACAACACATTCTCTGCATTCAAATCACAAGCCAGGCATCTATTCACATATTCACCTCTTACATTCCCACAGATATCGTGTGATACATAACTTAAATATTATTAGCTTACTAACCTGATATAAGAAAGCATGCATACATTTTTAAATATCACTAACCTAAAAAGAAATAAAACTACTCTCTTTTAAAATAGGTTAAAAAATTTAAACATTTTAATTGAAATTTGATGGCAGAACGCCATGCAAAATATAAAAGTTATAGTAGGCTCCTGACTTTGATGAAAGATGGAAACCTCGATTAATTAAATATCATCAAAGTTAAAAAACAATAGAATTCTTTCACGTATTTAAATACAGAAAGTCTACTTTAAGAAATCCAAATAAACCCAGACACAGAAACAGTAAATCTCTTACTATGTTAGCCTAGGGTTAGGCAATCCAGCCTTATGTGGGGAAGCATCAAAAGCTTTGCTAAATTCTAAATATATAATATTAACTGAATCTCCTCGGTCAATGCATCGTAAATGCCTGTTTCCATAAATTCGAAAAGGTTTGTCAGTCTGCATGACCTACCCTTTCTGAACCGTGCTGGGTATATGACTTCAGTAACTTTTCCAGAAAGTCTGGATGCAAACAAGAGACGATTTAATAACTGTGGCTATTAAATTCCCAAATCTCTACTACCACTTCTTAATAAAAGGCACAACATATGCTGTTTCCAGTCATCTGCTATCATCACAAATGTTAAAAATCAAATACAGGGCCTTTGCAATGCTGGTACTACCCTCCTTCAGAATTATACTGATAGTATACAGTCAGACCTGCAGCTTATTTGGTCAATATGATCCAGGTAAACGTTTAGATATTCTTTACGACAAATTCAAATTCGTACAGTCATTGTACATGCATACGCAGAATATTGTCTCCAAATGATTATCTAATCTTTCCTCACGTAAACATTTTGAAAAGTGCGAGGGAACTTTTTTTCCAAAATGTTCCGTCTCTTTTCAGCTTTTTTTATCTTATATTGTGTTAGCAGTGTATCCTGTGATTTTATAAAAAATGCGGCGGGGCGGCGTGTGAAAAACTTTGCTGTGCCTACATACTAAAAAAATTTTTATAAAGGAATTTTAAAACCATTGTGTAAAATTTAAATGTCTATTTTTCCGAATTACAATAATTTTGCCATAAATTAAAACCAATAGTGTCCACAATACTCGGTACCCAATTTTAGCGATGAATTTTGTCATAATCATACCGCAATTTCTTTCTTTTGTTTCCTACAAACAATTGGAATCAGTGTTGTGATGGATTGGCTTTCAAATTTGGAATAAAAAAATAAATGAAAGAATTATAATGTATTTACAATTATGGATCACTTAGTGGATAGATTTATGTAATTTGGAATAAAGCAAAGAAGATAGAATTGTGAAAGGCGTATTTTATTAAATGAAGAATGCGATCAATGCAATGGGACCTACTGTTGCTACCATTTGTTGTGACATTTTGCCGAAGCATGTCAAAACTTTGGCAAGCAAGATAAGAACCTTACAGAATTAAGGAAACCTTGCGGATGGTGAGCATGCTTACAGTTTGCACGAATAAGTTGTCAAAAGATGAAACTCAAACCATTAGCTTTCAAAGTTATACTGAACAAGGCAAGGACAAATGTGGCACAAAAACGAAAAAGGCTTACTAGAATTAAAGAAATTCTTATGTGATTTGCGCTGTGTGTCAAAAAATGAACATACTCAAAGCACTTTCTTATGTTTCATATGACTACACAAAGCAAAAAACAAAACAAAAAAACGACTAATTCTTAAGTTGCCAGTTCGCAGGTGTGGAAGCAGTTACAGAATAATGTAAACAAAAAAATAGTGTGTATATTGTTTTTTTTACAATTGATAAAGGAAGTTTGAGGAACGGGAGAAGGTGAGGGCGAGCGTGTGGAGTAATGTGGGAATTGTTAAATTAGCATTGGTCTGAACAAAATATCAATATTTTACCGATAATCAGTTTTTATATTTTCATCCCCATGTAGAAGGACTAAAAAACCTTTCCAATCTCTCATATAGCAATACTACAGAATTTTTTTTTATGGGAGACCTTTTCAAATGAAGTTAAAACGTACTGTAAGTTTTGTTAAGTAAACACAGTAAATCTGTGAAGAATAATACTTAACAAAATATCATTAACCACAAAGCTTCGCAAAGCTTTTACCTAATAAGGAAAACAACTAAATATATTAGCTTTTAATACTATATTAATATTTTAATCAAACAATTTATGTCAGCATTGTTTCAGACCCATATCAAAATTATTGGTATTACATTAACAAAAAAAAATGATTTTTTTCAGACTACGGCTGAAGATCTAAACCAATTAGCACGATAATGCCTTTAAAAGATAATAAAGATTGTACTAAAATATTTGTGATATTCATATTTGATGATAAAAAATAGTATAAACTTATTTGTTTTTATTTGTTTATATTAAATCGCTCGGGCTCACACAAGTATGCTGGATTTCCGAATATGTTTGTATAACACTTCGTTGATATATGCATGAAACTTCTTGCCAAACATGTTTAGCATCTCAGTGTCTAAGCACAATCATGATAATAATGAAAACTGTCTAATTTAAACCTAAGTTTTTTGTTTTTTTTGACCCAAGCTTCTGAAATAATTTAGATGAATTTGGAATAAAGATCTTCAATACATAATGCGTTGATGTAATAAATCTCACGTGTTTGGTGTGGCTAAATTCGCTTTGTACAAGGTTTGTATTATTTCTGATTGGTGTTAATGCTGATGTGTTTTAACTATGAGAAACCTAAGAACAACAATTCATATCACGGGATAATTATTATACGTTATACTATAGCTATATAATACCGATCCAAATGGGGAAAAAGGTTTCGTTGGGTAAAACGGGTTAAGTTAAAAAAAGTGCTATATTTTCACAATGCAACCTTTATGAAATTGGAGGAAGGCTTTTTTTTGTTTAGATAAAACTATATTAAATATTATTCAAAATAAATCCAATAAATTAGAGGTTCAGTTCAAAAAAAGAATTATCCCCAATTGAAATTTTTTTTTTGGAAAAAAATTGCAAAAAAATGCTAAGGTCTGTACAATCTCTAAGACTGAAGAGATCATCATTTCGCATTAAAAGCATATAGAAAGTTGTAAAATTAAGAGTTTTCCATGTATGTAATCTGACAGTTTATGCAGATTATTTTTTAATTATTAAGTGTTGTATTTTTTTTGGGGGTAAAACGGGTAGGTGCGTTGGTTTACGGGTAAAACTGTAACTATATTTTAACTATTATTTTTATTTAAAGAAATAATTTTTGTTTTTTAGTTTAATTAATTATTTTCCCGTTGATTATATAAATAGAAGTGTTATAATACCTAGGTATGAATTAATTTTACCGGTATATATCTATATTTTGATACAATGTACGTAAAAAAAATAGGCCAAACCTTACATTATAGTACGCCAATATCTCGAGACCTACGATAATTACAAGAAAACCAATTACATTATTGGAATCAGCGTATAAAAGCTTTTACAGTTGTTGTTAAAAAAAAAATAATAAAATTTTTTCTTTTTTTCTATTTAATAATTTTTTTTTTTTTTTACAACATCAATAATTTTTTTTTCTTTTTTTAATATGTAATTGGTTTTCTTGTAAGTATCGTAGTTTTGGAGATATCGGCATACAGTAATGTAAAGTTTTACCAAAAAATATGATGGTCAGTAATGCTAGTGAAGTTTAAGTTTTACATGTTTTTTTTTTACCCAAATTTATTTTTTAGCACGCAATACTTTAGTTACTTATGTTATAATTAAATTAAGTAAGTCACAATACGTCACGGAGAAGAAAACAATTAAATTACATTTGTTAAACCGACGCACCTAAACGTTTTACCCCAAAAAAAATTTATTAGATTATTAACAAAAATTATAAAAAATTTTTTAAACAATTTCAATTTTGTAATATTTCGTGAAGCAAATTTCATTACACTATTTTTTAATTTAATTTATCAATTTAAGAACTTATGGGACTTCTTTTTATAATTTTAATTTTTAATGACTCGACAAAAAAAAAAAAAAAGCCAATATTAATTTTATCACATAATTGACGGATTATATATATATATAATAAAATATATATATATATATAAATATTATATATATATTATACATTATAATATATATTTATATGTATATGTATCCGGTATATACTGATATATATATATAATCGATATTTAATTCCTTGTATGCTAGCAAATATATATTTAGATATATATATATATATATATATATATATATATAATATATAATATATATATATTATTATATATATATATAGATAATATATATATATAATTATACGGTATATATATATCATTAATATATAATAAATATATAATAATATATATATATATGATTATTATATATATTATATATATATATATATAGATATTATATATATATAAATATAATAATAATATAAATCAGATGTAAATATATAATAATATAGGATAAAATAATATATAAATTATAATATATATATATATTATATATATATATAGTATATATATATAATATAATTATATATATATAATATATATAATTATAATATATAGTATTTAAATATATATACCACATGGGGCAAATTCGTTCCAGTGGCTCCAAAAATAGCCTATTTACAGTGAAAATATATCTTGAGATGTTAAATAATGTGGTTTTATGTCTTAGTTAATTTTTTTATGAAAACTTTAATTTAAGTCCATTAAATTTTGTGAATTTTTTTTTTTTTCCTTCTTGCACTATTAAAATAGGGTAAATTTTAGGCTTATGCTAAGAATCTACAGGTCAAAATAATCTTCTGTACTACATTATTGGTACCAAGAGATAGTACTTAAAAATAGTTCACAACCTTAATGCAATCGTTGGAAGTCATCAGCAAGAGATAATATATTATTATAAAAATGTAACATGGGGCCAATTCAGGTCCAGGTTAAATATCTTGCGTGGGGCAATTTCGGCCTCCATATTGTGAAATCTTCAATTAAATTAAAGTTTTAATACTCTTTGACAAAAGGATGTCATAAATGTTAATAGTAATTTTACCACTTTACAGCAAATAGGTAGGTAAAGTTTCGTCACTGGCCTAATTATTTGATACAATTTTGATTCAGCACAGATGGTTCACACCTTACGCAAAAAGTTAACACACAGGATACAAGGGTATACTCTGATGATGATGTTGCTAGACCCTTTATTGCCGTTATTTTTTTTGCCATTGGGTTCTTAGCGCAAACGTAAAATGCCTTAAGAACATGTCGAGTGCCCGTTCGTTTTTGTCAAACAGCGATTGCGTTTCTTTTTTGTCAAACAGCGCAAACGTTAAGAATTTCCATAATTCTGTGTAATAAAAAAAAAGAATTGCAACCTACAGAATTAATAAATAAGTTGTTTTTGTCAAACAGCGCAAAATCTAAAAAAAATGCTCACCAAACGTAAAGAATGTCCTAATTCTGTTTGTATATAGATACAAAAGAATTAGAAATGACCTTAGTTGGGTGAGCACTTTTTTCCCGCATGATTGCGTTTGACAAAACGAACGCAAAACTCGAACATTTTTAAATTATTTTTAAACCAATTTTTAAAAAATATTCCTGAATATCATTATGTTTAAAAAAATAGACCTAAAACGCCTGAGTTTGCGTTCATTGTTTGTCCAACGATTTGCGTTCGGTTTGTCAAACAGCGCAAGATCGTAAAAAAACGCTCACCAAAACGTAAAGGAATTTCCTTATTCTGTATAGTATAGATAAAAACAATAGTCACCTTCACAGAATTGAAGGGAAATTTCCTTACGTTCGGAGCGAAGCCTTTTTATTTAACGATTTTGCGCAGTCTGAACAAAAAAAAACGAACCCAAACCTCAACATCAGTTGATTACGGTTTTCGAAACCACTAATTTCTTAAAAATAATATTGGTTAATCCATATGTTTAAAAACAATTACCGATTCTCATTATTATCAATCATAAAACACTTTAATGAGCGATTCTTAGATGTAAATTGAAGTGACGACCGAATTGCCCCCGTCCCCCCCCAAAATCGCTGGGGCAATTCGGTCCACATTACTTATCAAACTAACATTTTCCTATATATATATACAATACCAACAACTATAACAAACACTTTGGCTTTTTTAACCATACAAAAAAAAAAAAAAGTCTCCATAACATTTCCTAGCATTTTGAGTACCCCTGAATTTTGGACCGAATTGCCCCATCTTACGATATATACGTATAATATATATATATATCTATATATATTATATATAATATAATTATATTATATATATATTTAATATATATAATATATAATAATATATATAGTGATGGGACGTATTAATCGTCATACGTCAATCGCAAAATTAGTATATTTTTTAAATATTCATCGTCATCGGCAAAATTCGCCGATTATTTTGAGAATGAATGAACAAATTTTAAGAATTTTGGGAATCAATATTAACTCAATAATAATAGAAAAATAATAATAATAAATCAATAATAATAAAATATATAATTAATATATAAAGAATATGTATATAATATATTAATATATATATATATATATAAATATATAATATAATATCTTATATCGTAATATATATATTATATATAATATTATATATATATAATAGAGAAATTATATATATATATATATACCCATTTCGCTTATGGTATGTATGACATTCCAGCTAATGGTTTGCCTTCTTATGCATCATATCCACACTCATCCCCAGACAACATCTCCTGTACACAATACTTATATCACACACCCCTCTTCTAAGACAAACATCTTACAGACATCCATGTCCCTTATATCCCTACTGTAGGGAGAAAAAATTGCCACATCGTATGTCCTGCGTTCTATTGGTTAAATTTAAGTGTATTAGGTTGGCTGCAACTAACCACTTTATCTTTTGCCAGGAATGCTAGTTTGCATGCCTCGGAGAAGGTGTGATCGCAGTAGCCCCTTCTTTCCATCGCACTAAATGTATGAATCGATATCGCATATATGAAATGTCAGAGGAATAAATGTTGAGAGATAGGGAGAGTCATGGATTGTATGAAAGGGCAAGTTTTAGTCGCTGTGACTGAAACCAAAGATGAAACGAAACAATGGAAAAATGAGTAGGGTAGTGTGAAATGTGTCTGTGTGCTGAAGTGGAGAGGGGGATAGAAGTATTGCAATTTGATGAGTGAGTTGGGTAGAGAGCATGGTAGATTTTGTGTGAGTACTGGAAGTCTATAAGGTTAAATTTAAGTTGAAAATGTCAAAATTGGTGTGGTTGCACATATAATCCATCTGGGAATTTTTGAAAAGCGTACAGTTCTGTAATAATTCTGAATTGATGTTATGATGGGGAATAGGAGATTCAGTTCATTGCCACATATCTGCCCATCAAGATTTTTATATTTAATTGTCACACACCCTCACGGGCGAGCCTATTCAAAGGAAAGTTTTTAGTACTCTCAAAAGTTCCCTAGCGCAAATACGGCATATGAGCACAACGCAGCTTTTAAAGTGAGAGATGAAATTTCGAGAGTAAATAAGAAGATGCGAAGAGAATCCACAAAACAAATCCATCCAAACAACGAGAACAGAGTAAAAAGTTTGATGGATTACAATTCTCAACAACAATACGTCTTAGCGCAGATACAGCACTATTGTGCTACGGCGCGTAAAAGTGGTACACGTGATGATAAGTTCCCCGAGCATTGCCGCTGGCGTACCTAAGAATAGAGACTAAAGCACCAACACGCCTCGCAAAATAGACGATCACAATTGAACTGGATAATAAGAACAGATTATAGGCCTTTTTGTGCCGTTGAGTTCGACCCTGTCCAACACCCGGATGAGAACACCCCCCCCAGAGATAGACCTTGTTAGCGAGCCAACTGAGAAAAAGAGGGAAAGTCACCAGTCATAAACAAAACTTCCAGTTCTTTGAAGCCCCTAGCACCGGTTGTGATGTGAGTTCCAGACATTTTTGTTCATGTTAAGACCAGGAGATATATTGTCAACAGAGAGACGACAGACCTCGAAGAGAGGAAAATTCCCATTCTCAATATAGAAGAGATTGGTAAAAGTAGAAATAACGAAAAGAGAATTGAATTTCACAAAGTTTTTCTATCCATCAGCGAGAATAAAAATCGAAAGATTAAGACGAGAGGACATTCTAGAAGAAGGGGGAGTAGAATTGATATTAGTTAAAGAATGAAAGGGGTCGATCAATCGAATACGACGTAGTATGAGTTAGAGTACAGGTAGAAAGATCATTAATGAAAATAGAAATAAAGTAGGAATAATAACAAACCTGGAACACCACTAATGACAGAAAAGAAAGAAGAACGCCCCATCAACAACACGCGATATTAGCGATTGAAAGAAAGAAAGCTAATAATAAGTAAGCAAAAAAGAAGGAGGAAAACACAAAGGAAGGGAAGTGGGCTTTTGAAGAAAGGGCAGTACGCGCTGGCCATACCGTCAAAGCTTTGGATCATCAGCGCCACCACCAAGGTCTCCCCGTAGTCCTAAAGAGCGAAAAACCATAAATCGGCATAATAAATGTATATCGCCAGTAACTTCGTGCAACGAGAGCCTACTGCGCGATATGAGTACAGTGATCTAAGAAGTGAGAGTGAGAGAGAAGGGTTTCAAAACTTAGATAGGAACTACAAGTGAGAGCTACATGGCGATAGTTAGAAGACTCAGATCGGCTACATTTCTTCAGAATAGGTTGGACATGTAGCTCCAACACTAGGGAGGAGGAAAGTGTAGTAATTGAGACATAGAAATATAGTTGATCGAGGGCCGAAGAGATTCCCTGTTTCCGGGGGAATTAGCAACAGGACCATCAGATCGAGAACGAGGAGGAAAGGCAGATTACAAGATTCAAGAATTAAAGATTCAAAGGAGAACCAAGGAGGTTACGCACTTTCCTTTGATGAAAGCAAGTTTTGCTCGATCGAAGAGTATCCCCATTGCAACATTTCTGCCTGAATGAAAAATTACAGAGAGTATAGCGAGAACGAGAATTTTTCACACCCGATAGGGCACTGTCTCTAGCCTGAATGGCAGAGAATACAGCACAGATCGAACCAATGGATATGAGGAAAGAAAAATTAGTTTTAGAAGAATGAATAGAAAAGAAAATTTGGCTGAAGAAGGAATGAACCTGCATCCCATCAAGATTACAGCTCCCTCCTATCTTTTAAATCTTTCTATACATCCTCATTATTCCCTTATTGAGAAGCCAACTTTGCATCATCTGCCAAACTTGGAAACCTTACATTAAGTCCCTGGTCTAATTATTTTATACCATGTATGAGGAACAGACACTTGACCTAAAAAATCGTTACGGACCACACATAGTCTCTCATTCATTAAAAATAATTTTCATTTTCATTGATTAACTAATTATTATATATGATATTACTTATTATCATTATTATTATATTTTATTATTATATTTATTATTTATATTTATTATTATATTTTTATATATTATTAATTAATTATTATATAATATTATTAATATTATTATATTATTATTATTATTGTATTATATTATTTATATTAATTATTATTATTATGTATTATATTATTATTATATTATTGATTATTTATTATGAGACTTAAGATATCAAAAATTGATCTCTAAAATAATTTCGGATGTGAAAACCCTGACCTCTGTCGTACAGCCTTATTATATATATAACCGATATATATACTAATATTATATATATATTATATATATATATAAATATAATATATATATATAATATAAATATATATATTATATAATATATCATATATATATATATATATATAATATAATATATACTATATATATATATTATATATATATATATAATTTATTATATATTACTATATATTATAGTATATAGATAATAATATATAATATAGAGAGGAGAGAGAGAGAGAGAGAGAATTTTTTAAAATGTTTGTTTCAATAATCGTCATCGCGCAAGAATTTGCTCTAATCACTCATCGTCATCGGCAAAAAATTTCATAATCGTCCCATCACTAATATATATATATATATATATATATATATATATATATATATATATATATATATATAAATATATATTATATATATAATTTATATAATACAAGAAACTTATATATAATTATATAAGAATATAATATATATATATATATATATACTATTATAATATATATATAATATATATATATATATATATATATAGTATTATATATATAATAATAAACGTTAGCAATAAAGAAAGCTAAATGAAGCAAAGAACAGCACATTTTTTTTTTTTAAAATTATTACAGCCAAAACACCAAAACAGACAAATTAAAATATGGGAGTGAATTTGTTAATTTCTTAGTTCTGTTGGGACCCCATCTTATTCCTGCTCTATTGAAAGTATAAAAAAAAAATATATACAGTAGCTATAAATGGTTTAAAAACACCTTAATTGATCCAGTAAGACCAGTTTTATAGTAATATTAATAAAAGAAAGAGAATCTTGACTAATTTACAAGTTATTTAATATGTACAAATGGACTATACTGTATACAGAAAGATACAAATCATATGATTCTCTTCAGAATGTGAGTGAAATCTTTTATATAATTATATATATATGTATATTATATATATATATATATATATTATATATAATATATATATATATAATATATATATATTAATATATATATATATATATATATATAATATAGTATATTATATATTATATATATATATATATATATATATATATTGTGGAGACCAAGTGACAGGGAAAAGAATAGTTACAGTCACTTAGCCTCCAGAAAGATAATCATACAAAGCGTTTAGAAGTAACTAAAATATTGTGAGAAAATATCATAATGATAATTGTCAAAACCCCCCCCAGGGGCATATCGTCAATGCTTCTGTATTAACCAAAGTCTAGCAATGGGGAGCCGATCAGGCTTGTTACTATTCGGCGATATAGGAAGACCACAAGCTTGCTCCAAATGCTGCCTGGGTTATAACGTTTCTGGAAAATACTTATGAACAATTTGATAATAAGAGGGAGAATGAGAAAGAATGAAAAGATAGGTTTATTTCACATATATACAGCAAAAGTAAGAGAGAATGTTAATTTTCATTCATCAGTTATCGGGATGACTAGGGGGATAGCTTTATGATTACGAAGCGACTCCAGTACATTATGGAGTGGTGTTTGCATTATTTTTATAGTTTTCTTAAAATTAAATCATTATTAGCTTAAGGTCGTGGTTGATGAAGGCAGAGGCAAAAATGTTACTTTTCCTAGTGAAACAGGCTACAGGCTCGGAAGTAATTCAAGATGATATTACAGACTTAGTCAAATAAGAGGGTGGATTTTGACTTATTAATAACAACAAGGTTTAAAACTGCTAAATTATTTCTTATTCAGATATGCCGATGTATAGTAAAGTGCTTTAAATCAAATATAAAGATGAATCTTTCTTGTGATTATTATCATCCACAATAAGATCAAAAAATTAGATAATTCTTGCCATGTCCTAGAAAATGGACTCAAAAAATTAAGATTGATTTCAGATACTTCAGGTGTTAATATTCCGACTTTCCAAAATCAAAACAAGAACAAGCCCAAAATATAAGACCCTGTAAATTACAGGAATTAGATTTGTGATTTAAAGAGATTTTAAGATACTTTATATTAAACATATATCACAAATAAGCTCATTTAAATTTTGAAATAAATATAGAATCTTACCCTAACGATAAGAAAGTCTGTGAGGGGTCTTGTTTAAATGTCACTACCGATCAAGAGAATCAAAGGGTGATGAATCTTTAGGAAGTACTGTAAAGAAGGGAATGAAGTGAGTACTTGTTTACAACGTAGATTAATTAAATATTTTCAAACAGGTTACTAACTGAGAGAAAATTTGAAACGTAGTGTTCATGATTCAAAAAGTCTCTGTTAAGCGACATGCATTAATACTATTTAGACTATAGTAAGATTCATTCATCACATTAAAGCTACTTGTTATAATTATTAGAATAGAATTATAAATTATGAAACATGGAAAGGGCTACTGAAAATAGAGAAGCTTAAACAACATAAACATTCATGGTTTAAACAGACAAACAAAAAATAGATAAAATCCATACAGCAGTTTAACCTTAAGAAAGAATGTCCATCTTATTCTATATTAGAATAAGAATTCCATTCTAGTTTTTGGTCACATTGTGAAACTAATATTAATATAATATAAAATTTGGTGAATTCACCTGGACTCCACAATCACCCTTACATCAATTATATATATAAATATATATACTATATATATATATATATAAATTATATATATAACTAATATTATATACCATATATATAATGGCTTTTACTATATGATGTACTGTGAAAAAAGAAGTTTGTGAGTTATTCGTGAGTTTGAAAATGACTGTCTTAGGAGAATGTTTGAGCATACGCAATATATGTCCTTTGACTCTCTCCTTATTATATAATATATTAATATATAATAATAAATAATAAGTTATATATATATATATAAGTACAATAATATAAAATATATATATAATATATATATTATATATAATATAGGTAGGTTAGGTTAGGTAAGGTATGTAAGTTAACCTACCTTAACCTAACTTAACTTAAAATATATATATATATATATATATATATATATATATAAATAATTATAATATTATAATATATTAACTATTATATATAATATAATATTATTATATATATATATATATAATATATTATACCGATGTATATTATAATTTAATATATATATATAATTATTAATATATATATAATATATATAAGATACATCTAATTATAACTTAACTTAAAATATATATATATAATATATATATATATATATATTTCGCCTTTGGTTTGGTGATTTACGGTCAAGGTCTTGCAAATTAAACAGACGCAATCAGAGTACGATCAATTTTATTAACAAATAATCTGCGAGGATGATAGGTGCCTAAAAAGACATAATAAAAAAATTAACAAAAAAATCAAAACGAAAGGAGCAGACATATAATATAAAATTAAACATTTTATAAGAAGATTATTATAGCCAAAAAAAAAATTTTAAACAAATTTTTTCTTAAAAATTTATGACATAAAATATGACACTTTAAATTTAAAAATAAATTAAATTAAAATTAATTAAAAATAAATAATTATTGAAACTCTGCATCATGACTACTTTCCTAGTTATGGGCCTAAATTGTGGCTCATCATTACCTGACTCGGCGGAGTCATTAATACCTAACTCTGAAAAATTCAAATTAGCGCTATAAACGTTATCATTAAAGGTGTTTGCTGCACCTTGAAAACAATGCTACTTAATTAAATTACTATGAAAAGTTTTATCATTTCGACTTCTAAGGCATGCATGAGAGTGATTAGTAAATTCAAAATTATTATTAATATCAAAAAATGACTTATTCATGGACCTGTCTAAAGCAATATTAGGGAAAATAACCTTGCTGTTGGAATTAAAATGTGTAGAAAGTGTGTTTACATTAGTGACAAATTTAACATCATTTTGAGTAACAATATTAGAATCAGGATTCTGGAGGGGAGATTTGGCTTTTTGTTCTACCCTCCTAAATTTAAAAAATCCTGCTGCTGCAAATCATATTGATCATCAGTTTCTGTATCATAATAATAATTGTCCTGATCATCAAAATATTGATCTTCAGGAGTTGAGTCGTAAATGTGTGAAGGCTCTACCATTCTAGTATATGAAGTGGAATTTTGCCTCCAGGAGTTGTTGCGATTCGATTGTGTTCTTTGAAAATTGTTAGCTCTGGTTTGAGGTTTAACACCTTGATAATTATGCCTATATATACCTGAGCCTTTCCATCTGTTTTGGATAATGTCTTGCTTTATTTTGTCAGTGATTTGTACATGCTTTAACGGGGTGTTAGGATCATTAGGACTCCATCGAGAGTCCTTACAGTGAGCGGTGGATCCCCTCTTGTGACTTGAGTTACATCGTCGGCAGTAAGGGTTGAAAGGGCAATAAGATGTCGTGTGACCTCCCCTTTCACAATTGAAGCACACGGCAGGTCTCTGGGGTTGAGGAATTTGACGATTTTGATAAATTTGAGCCTGCGGTTTTGTATGATTATTAAAATTACATTTTTGAAAATTGTGGTGGGGTGCTGAACAAATCTTGTCTTCTGGCCGAAATTTTGCGAATTTTTTGGGGAATGATGCCAGTTTTTCTGGAAAGTGGATATTGGGCTTGTGGCAACTACGTTGCGATAGGGTCATGCAAGCGCCTCGAACTTTTCTAACAAAGTTATTTTATTTTGTTTGTGGAGATCCAATTGGAATTTGGGTGGAACTTCTTGAAATCTCGTTTTATAAATCTGGGCTTTTCAGGAAAGCGAATGTGAATAAATGGCGAAAGCGGTAAGCGGTAATATTTTGTCATCAGGTTTGGTAGGGCGTCACGTTTGGCAAAGCGTTCAAAGAAATCTGAATAAAGTTGCTGGAGAGAGAGAACAGCCGCGCTGAAGGAGTCGGATTCAGACCAGCGAAAGTTTCTTATTCGCTGCATGGCATCATAAGGAGAAAGAGCTTTGTCTGGGAAGATGCAAGCCTTCCAACCGGGTTAAAAAGTCATCTAAAGTTGTCACCTTAAAAAGCTCTGGATAGGCATTCAAAAACCTGCGAATCTCCGATTTCGGGTTATTGGAGATTTGATTTTGCGCCTGAGCCAACTTCGATGGTTCAGAGACGCAGTTTTTCAGAGCAATATTCTCACGGACGTTGGCGTCCCAATGAAGTAAACTAGGACCAACCCACTTGCCATCTATACGCCCTTCAAGAAGCAACTCTGGCTTCGATACTTGCGTCTTTGGGCACTGTAGGGTGATTGGTTAAAAGATATTAAATTATTTGTCATAACTTACTCTTCGAACTGATGAACAAATCCTTTGGCCAGGCCCCCGTGACAATCCAATCAACTAACACCTTATTAGATTCTCAAACCTGTATTGTAACAGTATCCAGGCCTTCTGTTAAGTGAGCTATCGGCCTGTGCAATATTGCAAAACATATCTATACTTAGACTCACCAACATTATCTCCTCTTAAGACCTTCAGAGTGGAACAACCGGTTTTGACCGAGTTCTTTGCCTTATGTGAAAACAGCTCAGTCAATACTTTTCTTATCAGAGAATGAACCCTTTTTTGTGATCAATCTTTCAATCACGAAAACCACGTCTTTAAGACTTAAAGCAATAGCTAATTGAATATTTGAATAAATGAAAAAATAAAACACGTTTGGAAATACTCAAGGAAACCACTGGGATAATTTTATTTTAGAAATATTTTTAATAAAAAAAATAAATAAAATGTACTGGTCTTACAAACTAGATTTTATAAGTCCATGAACATATAGCCGAATGCCCGTGGGTATTCGTATACATGCGCACTGCACATATAGAATCCTCAGTACTATAATATATCGATTATATTTATATATATATATATATATATATATATTATATATATATATATATATATATATATATATATATATATATAATATATATATATATATATATATTATATAATATATATACTTCAAGACTATCTACAGGTTTTATAATTCCATGTACATGTATCCGAATGTCCGTAGATCCGTTTACATGCGCACCGCAAATATAGAGCCAAAATAATAACTAAAAAAATATTATATATATCTATATATATATATATTATATATATATATATATATATATTATTGATATAATATATATATATATATATATATATTATATATATATATATATATATATATATATATATAATAAATAAATATAATTAAATATTATGCTCTAAAAAAAAAAAAATATCAACACAAAATGCTTACTTTTACTATTTATATAAATTTTTGCCCATATATATATATATATATTATATATATATATATATATATATATAATATTAATTATTATATATATATATGATAGTATTATATAATATTATATAAAATACAAATAGATCTATTTCAATAATATATATAAATAAGCAGAATATATTAATAAAAATATATGGACAGATTGATTTGATAAGTAATCTAAAATCTTACTTGTAAATTAAATGTTTCTAGTAATTACTTAAGACATCGATTTATCAGTGTGTACAAATGAATGCTATCCCAGCTGATCAATAACAGCTGATGTCTAAAGCAAAGAGTTGCCAACTAGTAATAAACAAATCTTAATTTCAAATAAATAAAATGTGCTTAGCAATATTCGTGTATTAAAATAATAAAATTTTATCTAAATACTTTATATATTGTTTAAACAAAAGGAATCTTTACCATACTAACGATAAATCCAACTTCAATAATAATACTTACATGCTAGTGATATTAAAACACCCAGAGCACTATCATTTGCAAATGCAATTACAGACGTGCTCTTTTAAAAAAAGCATGCAAAAATTTATATTACGCAATAACATCAATTATATTTTAAAACACAGCTTTAAATACACATTGCTTTTCCAAGAAAATAGCCACGATATTGGCCAACATTGAAATTACAACACATATTAATTTAAAAACATTATAAATTACTTTATAATAAAATAAATAAGACACTCACCGAATACAAAGATATGCACACTTATAATAATAAAATTGAGTCGTTACAAGGCATCAAGCGCATACCAACTGTAAGCACCTTAATAACGAATGAAAGCGAAAAGATATAAAATATTCAGTAATTTTACTATTTATACAAATCTTCGTCAATCAGTTTACGCTTAACCATCCAATCACACAATTTCTTATCATAATTAATAAAATTGATGTATCCACTTATTAGTTATTTCAGAAAAACAAATATATACTAACATTTAGCAAGACCGAAAATTGGTATTTCTGTACAATGAACTTCGTTCACAAAGAAATAACAATTTTCTCTAAAAATCAAAACAATAAAAGCCAATGAATTTATAATAATGTGCGCTTCACACTTTACAGAAGTCATTAAATATTATTCCATACACATTTATCTATATATATATAAAACAGTTACATGATATATAATATAATGCGTCGTAATCTTACAACATAAAATATAAATAAAATAATATAATATCTAATAATAATAATAATAAGTATATTTATATTATCACAGTTTTTGTGAACGACGACCAATCAAAACTTAGGTTTCAAAAGTAAGTCTCGAAAAACAAGTTTCCATTGGCTGTCGTTTACTCATGAAATACAAACATATTTACAATATTTTTCGACGAGCCGCTGCAAATATACATCGTATATATAGAAAAATGAAAGAGAGGTATTGCAATGGCAATGTTGGCCACTACTTTACAATACATAAATGAAGCAATGTTATATATTAGTTGTAATAATTGCATTTACATCTTTGGGCCCACCTTTTGAAAGCACATTGGTACATTTTGCTTATGTACATTGTGGATTAAAGACATTGGTCTCATTTACTCAGTGCTCCTTCTTCAGTAGAGACTTCTGATAATGGACCAGATGTGTCGTCGGCATATGATCTGCTTAAATGGTCAGTGACGACGTTGTCTCACCCACTAATGTGGATTAGGGCAAACTTAAATTTTTCTTTTGAAAGAACAGTCACAAGAGTGTTAAGTTATTATTCAGAATACTACAAATAATTGAATCTATTTCTAAACAAAATAGTCAGCTTCGTTTCCTTTCGTCTTTTTATTTCGTTATGAATCTTTGTGGCATTTTCCCTGACATAGCAAATACTAGTTTCTTCTTAACCCTTTCCCAACATACACCTCTTTTTCTTCGTTTCTCCTTTTTTCTAATTCTTCATAGTATGCACCTTTCTTTGTCTTTCTGTGTCTTTAGACACTCTCCTCCCTTTCTGCCAACTCCTCTCATCTTCTTGCAAACAATAGTTTCACCATGCGATAACTCTTCATGTGAGACTCCTTATCATCACCACACTCCTCACTTCTACAATCAGTTTCACATCTTTCCTTTTCTCCTGACATGCCTCCTTTACTCCTCCTGCAGTGTGTTCTCTTATCCTCTCCGCACATAACTTCTTTTATTATCCGCTTTTTCATGCTGCCGATGTCTTCTCTAACTACCTCGTTTTCAAACCTTGCATTGTGCCGTTTAACATCATTGACCGACTGTACCACTTTTCCGTGGCAGTCTCGGCGTCTCATCTTCACTCCTTTTATCGAAGTGTTATTGCACAATGACTTTTCCTCCTCACTGAACAGTCAACGAACGCTTGCTCTTCCCTTGTTCCCCAACTTTTAATCTGAACGCAATGATTCTGACTGCCCATATAATACTGAGGAATATCTTCACTTCTCCTGCGCTTCCGCATACCGTCGCAAACTTTCCTTGAACACTACACTCTTAACTTCCTCTCTTGAGACTTGCATCTTTCTGTTTACTTTTAAAGTCTTCCGAATCGTTATTAGTTTTGATTCATCACCAATGGGTTATTCCTCTTAACAGCTACAACCTCTCTCCAACTTTGCGTGTGCTGTCTATGTCTTCACTTCATCATTCATCCGACGATTGCTTCTCAGACACTTTCGTGCTCTCTACATCGAATGCTCCTGAACATCTATCATTTCTCAGGTTTTTCAACATCTATATGATCGTTTAGGGCTTACCTTATTTTTGTCGTTCTCATTTTCCAGGTGAATTTGCACAGTATAAAATGTAGTGATGGTTCCTGGTTGGCGCGACATCTTTATTATTGATGTCAAACGATTGTGGCACTGACGGTTTTCTTCCACCTCCAAACTCGCCATTCCAAATTTATGATTTGTTTGGTTAGGGATTTTTTCTGGTGAACTTCTTCACGCTTTCAGCGATGGGAACCTAGCTACTTCTACTGTTACGATCTATTCTACGAGGCCCTGACATGGTCGACCAAGGAGATTAGGCTGATTAGGAATGCTCCTTACATTCCGATTACAATATCCACAACTGGAATAATGCCGCGGTTGTTTCCCTATAGTAATAAGGGGTATCCCATGATATTTGCAGCGGGAGCTTCGA
>JABUQX010130350.1:0-2500 GCA_015478945.1 Trachelipus rathkii
AAACTCGCAACATAACACACTTTCAACATTATCAATGCTCTAATTTACATATTGACAAAGCTAATAATTATTACACAAAACCTAACCAAAAGCCTATTAGCATAGATTTAACCTACCAATCACCTAATACACACGAATATTGCAAACAAAAGCCTGCCTCACGTCAATAACGCTCATCATAGCATTAACTGAACTAAAAACATAACATTACTAATCATACCGAACTACGAATAAGCCTGTTTTCATTAATCATGTCATTTCTTATGAACGGTTACAGTAATGTATCACTATGCTTGCACATTTTAAATGTTAAATCTCCCATTTTTATCATATCTCATGACATAATCAATTATTAATTTTAATAATTAACATGTAATTATAAACTACATAGCCATGTAACAAAGTTCCCACTTAAATAACAGTCTAAATAGCTACAACTACCTACAAAACTAATCTAATCCCACTTTTTATCAAACATATTCTTAACATATCAATGTTAATTTTACATTAACATTTTAATATTTAAAAAACCTTAAAAAAAATTACCATAACCTAACTTAACTATCATACTAACCAACGAATGATTTGCAACATAACAAAGTTTATACATCAAGTAAACCTAACCATGCCATAACTGAATAAGAACATAATTGAAAACAACAAACCTACTAACATATCTTACGAATTCCAATAAACTTGTTAACATATTATAAAGTTCACTAACTAACAATCCAGTAAAGTAGCTAATAATTGACAATAAAACTTAGCATATCTCAATATTATATCAAAACATATCTCTAACATATCAATGTTAATTTTACATTAACATTGTAATATTTAAGAAAACAACAAAATTTTAGGATAACCTAAAATTTTACAATGATATAGTAATATTTAACAAAAGTTAACAAAAATTTATCATAACCTAACCTAAACTATCACAACTTAACCAGCGAATATTTAACAAACAAAACAAAGTACTCACGTGAAATAACGCTGGGGGGGGGGAAGCATCAGCATAAACTTGCAAATCCAAGAGCAATAACATGCCCGTAACATACCAATAACCTTACGAATAAAATGCTTTCATTAACAAAGTTTTTTGGTTATCAACGGTAAAGTAACTAACATTGACCAAAAAAATTGGCATATAACCAATTTTCTATCACATATATGACATATAAATGTTAATTTAATATTGACACTAGTATATTATAACTGCGTAACATCTACAAAGTTCCCTAGCTTAAGAACAGGAAGTAGAATAGCATTAGACCATAAAATTTAGCCATATCTTCCCATTTTTCAAACATATCTCTAACATATATTACTTATTATATAATATAATATATATATAATATATATATATATACTATATATAGTATATTATATAATATATATATATATATATATATAATATATAGTATATATAAAATATATAATATATATATGTATTTTACATTAATATTGTAATAATTTAAAAAAAACAACAAAAATTTAGCATATCCTAACCTAAAATTATACATTGACATAGTAATATTTAAAAAAACTTAACAAAAATTGATTTATCAGAACCTAACCTAACTACCTCACTAAGCAAAGAATATCTGCAAACATAACAAAGTGTTCACGTCAATAGCGTTAACATAGCATAACTTGAACTAATAACATAACATACCTAACTTACGAATAAACTGCTCACATTAACAAAGTTCTTTGCTTATCAACGGAAAAGTAGCTAACATTGACCATAAAACTTAGCATATAACCCATTTTCTATCACATCTATGACATATCAATGTTAATTTAATATTAACATAGTAACATAAATGCTAACATTTACAATGTTCCCTACTTAACAACAGTATTTACCATAAACCTTAGCATATTTCCCATTTTCAAACATATCTTTAGCATATCAATGTTAATTTTACATTAACAGTGTAGTATTTAAGAAAACTTAACAAACATGTAGCATACCTTAACCTAACTACCATACTAACCAACGAATAATTGCAAGCAAGCAAAGTTTACACATCAATAAAGCTAACATATCATAACCTAAACTAAGAATAGAATGTGCAACAACAAACCTAACATGCCTAACGCACGAATAAACTGTTAACATTAACAAAATTCTCTACTTAACAGCCAGTTAAAGCTAGCTAGCTAACATTACCTTACAAAACGTAATCTATTCCCACTTTCTTTTCAAACACTATCCTAACATATACAATGTAATTTACATTAACATTCGCTAAATATTTTAGAAAACAACAAAAAATTTAGCATAACCTAACCTACCTATCATACTAATCAACGAACAATTGCAAATATAACAACGTTTTCACACATATATATATTAAATATATGATATAATATATATATATATATATAAATATATATAATATATATATTATATATTATAATATAATGATATATATATATATATATATATATATATATATATATATATACTATATATATATATATATAATAT
>JABUQX010130350.1:12500-15000 GCA_015478945.1 Trachelipus rathkii
AATAAAATATTAATAATAATTATTAATAATAATAATAATATTAATAATTAATAATAATAATAATTTAATAAATAATAAATAATAATTATAATATAATAATAATAATAATAATAATATTAATAATAATAATAATAATAATAATAATAATAATAATAATATTAATAAAATAATATTAATAATAATAATATTATAATAATTAAATATTAAATAATATTAATATTAATAATAATAATATAATAATAATAATAATAATAAAATATAATAATAATATTAAATAATAATATTAATAATAATATAAAATAATAATATTCAGTATTTCTTTTATTTGTAAAATTAATATTAATAATAATAATAATATGAATATTAATAATAATATGAATATTAATTATAATTATGAATATAATATAATATGAAATATTAATAATAATAGGGAATCTGAATAAAAATATGAATATTATTAATATAAACATAGTAATAATAATATGAATATAAAATAATATGAATATAATAATATAATGAAATAATAATAATATGAATATTAATAATAATATGAATATTAAATGTAAAAATATGAATATAATAATATGGAATACTAATAGAGTTAAAGTTGGATAGCAATTAAAATAGTAAATAATAATAAATAATATGAATAATAATAATAATAATGAATAATTAATAATAAATATGAATAATAATTAATAATATGAATAATAATAATAATATGAATAATAATAATAATATGAATAATAATAATAATAATGATTAATAATAAAAATATGAAATAATAATAATAATAGGGAATAAGAAAAAAAATATGAATAAAAATATATTTTTAAACAAAATAATAACAAAATTGAAATAGAATAAAAAAAAAGAATAATAAAATAATATGAATAATAATAATAATATGAATAATAATTAATAATATGAATAATAATAATTAATATGAATAAAATAATAATAATATGAATAATATATAATATGAATATAATAATAATATGAATAATAATAATAATATGTATAATAATAATAATATGAATAATAATAATAATATGAATTAATTATAATAATATGAATAAAAAAATATATGAATAATAATAATAATATGAATTAATGATAATATTACGAATACTACTTCCATTCATCTTATCATAACAATAATTAATATGAATTAATAATAAATATGAATAATAATAAATAAATGAATAATAATATAATATGAATATTAATAATACTATGCATAATAAATAATAAATATGAATAATAATAATAATATGAATAATAATAATAATATGAATAATAATAATAATATGAATAATAATAATAATATGAATAATAATAATATGAATAATAATAATAATATGAATAATAATAATAATATGAATAATAATAATAATATGAATAATAATAATAATATGAATAATAATAATAATATGAATAAAAATAATAAATTATTGAATAAAAATAATAATATGAATAAAAATAATAATAGAATAAAAATAATAATATGAATAAAAATAATAAAAATTAATCAAAAATAATAAAAATAATTAAAAAAATAAAAATAATAAAAATAATAAAAATAATAAAAATAATAAAAATAATAAAAATAATAAAAATAATAAAAATAATAAAATAATTAAAAATAATAAAAATAATAAAAAATAATAAAATAAAATAAAAATAATAAAAATAAAAAAAATAATAAAAATAATAAAAAATAATAAAAAAATAATAAAAAATAATAAAAAAAAATAAAAAAAAATAATAAAATAATAAAAAATAAAATATAAAAATAATAAAAATAATAAAAATAATTAACAAATAATAAAAACAATAAATATGATAAATATAAAAATATAATAAATATTTAATTAAATATATTTAAAAATATATAAAAATATATAAAAAATATAAAAATATATAAAAATATACAAAAATATACAAAAATATATAAAAATATATAAAAATATAAAAAATATATTTAAAAATATATAAAATATATAAAAATATATAAAAAATATATAAAAATATATAAAATATATTAAAAATATATAAAAAATATAAAAATATATAAAAAATATATAAAAATATATAAAAATATATACAAAATATTATAAAATATATAATAATAATAATAATATTAATAATAATAACAACATCATTAATAATAATAATAAATAATAATTAATAATAATAATAATAATATTAATAATAATAATAAATAATAATAATTAAAAATAATTATCATATAAATTATAATTTAATTATCATTAAATATAATTAAAATTATAAGTTATATCTATTATTCCAAAATTAATTTGAATTATAATTAAAATTAATAATAATAATAATAATAAATAAAATAATAAATAATAATAATAATAATAATAAATAATAATACATAATATAATAATAATAATAATAATAATAAAATAATAATAATAATAATAATATAATTATAATAATAATAATAATAATAATTTGAATTTGAATTGTA
>JABUQX010130350.1:22500-27500 GCA_015478945.1 Trachelipus rathkii
ACCACTTAACAAGTATTTTTGTTTAAAACATTTTTACAATTTAAATGCTAAAATGTTTTGTGAGGAGGTATGGTTGTGGCCCACCTGGGTCAAGGGATGAACCCTACATAGACGAGATGCCATAGTGAGGGTTTTTGTCGCGGTCCCGTGAAGCTCTAGGGTGGATTTTCTGACTGGGCTAGTTCTCACTAAAGTGTATAAATTGGGAGGTAAGGCTGGGCTTTCTTTTCGACTTGCGTCATATTCTTCTACTACTTTTCTGTTTCCAGTGCATGTATCACACCTTACCCCTTATTTGGTCGGCTCCAGCTTCGGCTCCGGCACCGGCTCCGGCTCCGGCTCCGGCTCCTCGATCCTGGTTACTAGTTCAATAATTTTTATCCCAAATTTCTTTTTCATGTGGAAAGAAGGATGACTCTAATATAAATTTGTATATGGGACAAATAAGGAATAAATGGGACGGAACATTTTTCTTTATAGAAGAAATATGTATGGGACTTCAATAAAATGTGCAAACTATATGGTTACACTCTAAGAAAATGTCCCAAATGTCCCAAATGATAAAACTGTCCGAATAAAATTTTCAACGACAAAAAGGCATATTATTCTTAAAAAAAGTAGTTTCACCAATTCAATTTCAAAAAAAGAAAATAGCTGATAAACTTCATCGATATTTTTGTCATTTTTCTCGTCGGGACATTCCTGCAGTTTTTTTTTTGTGTGGGACTTGGGATTTAAAAAGGAGTACATATGATAAATTTTAAACAATGGCTTCAATGCCTAAACGAAAAATATTTAATACTTAAATTGGAGTATATGGAGTATTAGATTTTGCTTCCGAATTAATAAACTAATATATATACTAATTAATAAACTCGATATTGAATAAGTTATCAATGATTGGAAATTCAATAGCTGCGTTCAGAAACTGAGCAAAACTGAGCTTCTGCTTAAAAGTGAATCCGCTAACTTTATTAGTAGAAATAATTTGGCCAATCGCCAAAGTCTGTAACGTAGTCGATGACGTAGTGAATGTCTTCTTTTTCTGAATGCTGAAATTTTGTGTTGAATCAGAACAAAACCACCTTACTAACAAGCGTCGTATGAAGTAAATTATTTTAGAAATAATTGCATCAGAAAGAATTGAAGTAAATTATTATTATATTGTCAAAAAAATAGAAACACGATACCCAAGGTACGAATATTAGTTATCAATTTCAGTCAAGAGAATAGGGATATTGGGGTTTCATATGTTCTCATGAAATCATCACCACAAATGATATACAGTAGGTTATGTACGAGATATATTTTATATATATAGGGGAGAGCATCGACACATCTTCTTCTCATCCTATATAGGAGAAAGTTTAATATTTAGGTAATTCACGCGAGGAGCGGTCGTATCTCTCTTGTATATATATTCTAGGAGCCGCACGCGCGGCGCGGCCACGCTATGAATATCACCGACTCCGGCTCGTTGTGCGAGCACATCAAGGCACGGGTCGGTTTGAAATTACGACTTTGACTCCAAGACTCAGACTCCGACTCCGAGCGCAGTCCACCCTCTTCAACACTTACCGAGAAGGAGATAGATCTTCTCTGTATTCTTCTATCTCTCTAATTATTAATTCGCACTCGCGCGGTAACAAATAACGACTCCTCCGACTCCGACTCCGACTCCGCACTCCACAACCCTGATGATAATATACTATGATTTTTTTCTCTGTTATAAAGTTTACATCATAATTAAGATTAGTGGTGGACATCAAATAGTATGCCAACTATTCCATCGGTAAAGAAAGCTGTCCCAGTTAATTTTATCAATAAGAAAATAAACACGCCGTCATCAGGTGAAAATACTCCGTTCGTCTATCTTTCTAAACAGATTATGAGTAGATAAATTTATATAGTGAGGTTTCTTCTTATATAGAGAGGATAGAGAAGAGATATAGATACACAATATGGCGCGGAGAGGCGTGTTATCGAGATGGTTCGGATTTGATTATACGTCTTATATATTTTCTGATTTATTTGATAAAATTTTATTACTCAGCGCAACTATTTAAAGAGCATTGTTTTAATTTAACCTTTATATAATTATAATATATATATATATATATATTATATGATGTCTAAATATATATTATATTAAAATATATAATACTATATAATATATATATAATAATATATATATATATATATATATATATATATAATATACATATATATATATATTATATATATAATATTATATATAATATATATATATATATAATATATATATATATAATATATATATATAGTTATATATATAATATATATATATATCAGGTACTTAGTATATATGAATCTAATATATAATTAAAATATATGTTATATATATGCAATAGGGTGAGGGTATATTTGGACTATAATATATTATATATATTAATATATATAATATACTATTATTATAGTATATATATATATATAAATATATATATATATATGAAATAATAACAACAACAAGAATTTAAAAAAACTATGTACAATTACTATGTAAGTTCTTATAATAATAATAATAATAATAATAATAATAATAATAATAATAATAATAATAATAATAATAATAATAATAGTGCTTCCCTAAATTTAGATATTTAGAAATGTTGGCTTAAAAAAATAATAATAATAATACTATTTGTAATCTGAAAAATAATATTAACTTCAAGAGGCCTGAAAGGGGGTAAATAAATAATAATAATAATAGATAAATAATTAAATAATAATAATAATAATAATAATAATAATAGTATAATAATAATAATAATAATAATAATAATAATAATAATAATAATAATAATAATAATAATAATAATTACACAGTTGTAGAAGATAAACATAATAAATTAGAAGTTATAAGTAATAATAATAATATAATAAGTATATAATAATGAAATAATAATAAGTAATAAATAATAATATAATAGTAATAGGGATAATAATAAATAATAATAAAAATAATATAATATAATCAATAAATAAGTAAAAGATGATTAAGAGTCCATCATCTGTTGTATCCAGTCGCGTAATGCTCTACGTTGAGCATAAATGCCAGGCACTCCCGGCTGGTTCACACCGAGGTTGCCCCAAAGAGACGATTTTCCCTACACACAAGACTGACCATCCACGTTCTTTGGCATGAGAGAGGCCCCACCGTTCCATCAGCCCTGAAACCAAAATATAAAAGATTGTAACAGACCTTTCTTACTTTATTGTTGTGTATGTATGTTGGGTTGTTGTTGGTTGGAATATACCCCGGTTGTTGTTAGTTGTTGTTTGTTGTTGTTGTTGTTGTTGTTTAGTTTAGTTGTTTGTTGGATTAGTTGTCGTTGTTGTTGTTCGTTGTTGTTGCTGTATTGTTTTGGGTATTCAGTGGGGGAGAAGGGTGGTACCTAGCCTTCCACTAAGTAGCCCAAACATTATCCAACCAACAGCTACCCTACGCGCACGACTACCGGGTAACTGTGGCATAGCGTGGCTAGCCAAAATATTTAAAGGGTCATAACTCCATTATTACGCCAGTCGGTAAAAAAAGATGAACTGCGCTCACCTTCGTTACATTATCATAATAAATAAAATAAAAAATATTGTATAAAATAGATTATGTAATTTAAAAAATAATAATAATGTTTAGCTTCTACCGTAATGATAATATAAAAATACTCAAAGCCAAATGATTCCTGTCACAGACGTAGAAAAAGATCGGTGGTCCTTTAGTGAATAAATTTGTAATATCACTCACGAAAATGAACCTGCAAAATATTATATAATATGAAGCCAAAAGTTCAGTCCCTTCCTTTTTATATTTGTTTATATATAAATAAAATGCTTAATCAAAAAAGGCAGAAAATAGTTTTGAAACCTATACGTCTAAATAATGATCTAATTTTTCCTTTAAAAAAAAAAAAAAATTAAACCAACAATATTGTAGTTATGTTAGTACTTCTAGCCGTCCTAACCCCACCCCTATTGATCTAGCATCATCAATACATTATAGAGCATATCACGACTTTGAAATGTTACACATCACCTATTAAGGCTCGCTTTAAGAGTTCTCCGCTCGTATGATACCACCATAATACAAAACATATGATATACAATAAGAAATCTATTTCGGATCATGTTTGATATACAAACGGCCATGATGAATACTTTCAGGAGCTTGCATGTACCATCGAAGATAGAAGAGAAGTGGAAAAGATGATAGATGAAAATGGAAGGACTTTAGATCAAGATTAAATAGATTGTTTTTAATATTAGGATTTTAGAAAGGGAGCTATTCTGTAAATTGTTCACATCAATGAATTGCAAAACAAATAACAAAGGGAAACCGGGCTAGAAGGAAAGTCAGAAGAACCATACAAAAAGGGAGGATATGTGATCATTATTCTATACAAATTTACTTTTATTTATTTAATTTATTAAAAAGAAAAATTGTTATCATGAATCCAAATGACATTGATAACGTCCTATTCTTCACTGGTAGATAATGATGACGTCACTTGTAAAGTAGTTTGACGTCTGTTGAGACTACTTGAAGGAACACATCACTTTTAATTTGTCAATTACAAACTCAAATGACTTTCTTCACGTCAGCTATATAAACGATAATTTCCAAATTTTAAATTTTAGCTAGGTTATATATATATATATATATATATATATATATATATATATATATATACTATATATTTATATATATAATATATATATATATATAATATATATATATATATTATATTATATATATATATATATATAATATATATTATATATATTATATATATATATAATATAATATATATTATATATTATATTTATATTATTATATATATAATATATATATAAATATATATATATATATATATATATATATATAATATAATATATATATATATATATATATTATATATATATATATATATATATATATATTATATATATTATATATATATATA
>JABUQX010130351.1:5000-10000 GCA_015478945.1 Trachelipus rathkii
TTAGCTGCTTTAACTTATAATTTATCCTGCTTTAACTCACAGTATTTTATTACATGTACACCTTAAAGCATGTAAAAGTCATATCAATAGAGGTGTTACCTAACACCTAAGTGATTAGTATGCTTTTGTTTAGAGTATGTAAACACCTTTTACTTTTCTGCTTTACTGCTTTAACTTTCTGCTTTAAACTGCTATTAATTTCTGCTTTAACCGTGACTTTAACTCATATTAACATTACATACCTTTAAACAGTAAATCAGAAAATCAATAGAGGTGTTACCTACACCTAGGGGGGATTAGTATGCTTTTGTTTTACTTTTTTACTGCTTTAACTCATGTTTTAACTCATATGTTTTACTGTTTTACTGCTTTAACTTATATGTTTTACTGTTTTAACTCAATATATTTATTAACATTATGTTTTTTAATTTTTGTTTAATACACTTTTTAATTTATATTATTATTTTTAATTATTTTTATTTTATTATTTATACTTAGTGTTTATTTACTTCAATGCCCTATTGTTTATTATATTTTAGAACACACATCACTAAATGACACTTATTTAACACACATTTCACTATGACAACTTTACACACACACATTCACTTATGTCACTTACATTTAACCCATAGATAATCTTACATTTAACTTATACACCTACACATCTTATACACTCACTTATACTAACACTAATTTCACATATGACACTTATACACACATTCACATATACACACATTCACTATACAACATATCATATACACATACTTATATACACACACACACAACACACACACATCACACAAACAAACTCACAACATAAACACCGAATTTACTTCACACACAAATTTAACTTACACATACACACAGATTTACTTACACTCACACACAGAAACACTTACAATTTACTCCAAATACACACACACACACACACACACAACACAGATCTTACATACACTCACACACAGATTTACTTACACAAGCGTCTTTAACTACTCACTTAAAGAATGATTTATTAAAACAAATTTTGATGTTAAAATCTTTCTCAGGAGAAGTGTATGTCTCATTCAATATAACTTAAAATTATTTCCAAGTTTCTTTAAAACTTCTATAATAAATCAATCTTTATCTTTGAACAAAAGAAATTATTTAACTGTTAAATACTTTTTGTTTATAAATTTTATAACTATCAAGTTTTAAAAATAATTGCTAGTAAAATTTTAAGCAATTTTCTTAAAAACATATATTTACGTACCTTAAAGCAATAAATCAGTATATCAGTAAGGTCAGCCCCTAGCACCCCTCTACACCAAGCTATGCCACGTTTTGTTCTATTGACATTACTGCTTTACATCATCTTTAGCCCATGTAATAAGTATAAAAAAGCAAAATTAAGTTCTTCTCTCCTAACATAACATGTATTTTATTAAAAATCTTTCTAGATTTCTTATTTAAAATTAACAATTATTCACTTACATTTATATTTTCATTCGTGTTAACTATAATATTTTCAAAGTTTTTCTAAAATAATTCGGTTTTTCTTTATTAATTATTATTATTCTATGGTTTACAACAAAATTGAAACCCCAAAATCCATCACGAGAAAACACAACAACACGCACTCCTTACAGATACGAAACTGACCCTCTCTCTGTAAAATGTGTTGTAGGGATAATCCTTTTTGTATCCGGGGCGATTTAAAAGCCTAATTCAGGTCAATAAATATGAATTTCCAAACTGCCTTTTTCTGTAAATGTGGTGCAATAACTACGTTAAATCCTAAATTTAGGCCTTAATTTAGGATAAGCCTTTTTGTCGACGGTCTAATTTAATCCTAATACCAGGTCAAAAGGTATTCCGTATAGGACAAGAACATTGTTAATTATTATTTTTATAATATAAATTTCAAAAACTGAAAACATGCTGGACTGCGGTAAAGATCCTTAAGCATGTAAGAGGAAATGTTTCCTTAGCTTGTGATTGGTCGGAGTAGTTTTTCCCCTATTTCAAAGCTAACCACCAGGGCTAGCCAATAAAGGCCCCCCACCGTAAAAAAGTCAGCCAACCCCGACACCCGCTGGTGCGTCCCCGCCCGCCCCCCGCCCGCCGCGTGCGCCGCAGGCGCAATATTTCCACGTTCCCGCCCGCCGCGTGCCCCGCAGGCGCAATATTTCCGCGTTCCGCCCGCCTGAACCGGTGGTTTGAATCCGCAGCCCGAAATAAAAGGTATCTTCATAGCCCGAACGTGGATGTGAGCGTATGTCAACCGGAGTAACCCGGGTTTCCGGTCCTTTAAGTACTAATTACCAGAGAACTCCCCATCCCTATTGGTAACGTGAACCTCTGCATGTTAAGGTTTCATACCTTCATCATACAATAACACCTGAAGTACATGCGCATAATACACTGCGCTATGAGGACACCTACAGTTTTTTATCTTTATTACCTTTATACATTACACATTCTATGACTTTACAGTCATGTTACGTTTTAAATTAATAAATGGCAACTCCCAAATAAAAATGGTAATGAAAGAGTAATACAAATAAATATTTTATTTTAGTAAAATATACATATATTATAAAACAAATAAATATTTTATTTTAGTAAAATATACATATATTATAAAACAAATAGAGGGTATCAAAGATGACGCCATCAAAGATGAGTCATCAAAGATGAGCCACCAAAGCTGAGGTACCAAAGCTAAGTTATTAAAGTTAAGGAATCAAAGCTGAGGCAACAAAAGCTGAGGCATCAAAGTTGAAGCATCAAAAGCTGGGCCAATCAACGTTGAGGTAACAATCAAACTGAGGCATCAAAGTGAGGCCATCAAACGCTGAGGCATCTAAAGTTGAGGCAATCAAAATTCGAGTGGGTGGGTGCGTAAGTGTAAGTGTGTATGTGTGTGTGTGTGTATGTGTGTGTATGTGTGTGTGTGTGTGTTCTAAATAATAATAACAATAGGCATGAAGTAAATAACACTAAGTATAATAATAAATTAAAAATAAAATGTTTTAATAAATTATACGTTATATGTGTAAGTGAGTGTGTGTGTGTGTGTGTGTGTGTGTGTGTGTGTATGTGTGTGTGTGTGTGTGTATGTGTGTTCTAAATAATAAGCGCCTGTGAGCGCACGCGGAGGGCGGGAACGCGGAAATATTGCGCCTGCGGGCGCACGCGGCGGGCGGGAACGCGGAAATATGCGCCTGCGGGCTGACGCGGCGGGGCGGGGACGCGGCGGACGCCCAGGGGTGCGGGGTTGGCTGACTTTGCGGTGGGGCTCATGCTGAGCCCTGGTGGTAGCTTATGAACTAGGGGGAAAACTACTCCGACCAATCACAAGTAAGGAAAACATTTCCTTCTTACATGCTTAAAGGATCTTACCGATCCAGCATGTTTCAGTTTGAAATATATTTATAAAAATAATAATAACAATGATTCTTGTCTATACTGGAATTACCTTTTGACCTGGTATTAGGATTAAATTAGACCGTCGACAAAAAGGCTTATCCTAAATTTAGGCCTAAATTTAGGCCTAACGTAGTTATTGCCCCAACATTTTACAGAAAAAGGTCAGTTTTTTGAAATATATTTTGACCTGGATATTAGGCCTTAAATGCCCCGGGATACAAAAATGGATTATCCTACCACCACATTTTACAGGAGAGAGGTCAGTTTTTCGTATCTGTAAGGAGTGCGGGTGTTGTGTTTTCTCGTGATGGATTGTCAATGTACATAGATAATAATGAATAATAATAAAAAAACCCGCATTATTTAAAAAACTTGAAATATTTTTAGTTAACATCGAGTGAATAATATAATTGTAAGTGAATAAATGTTATTTTTAAATAAGAACTTAGAAAGATTTTAATAAATACACATTTTATGTTAGCAGAGAAGAATACTTATTTTGTTCTTTTTATATACTTATTACATGGCTAAAGATGTAAAGCAGTAAGTCAATAGAACAAAACCGTGGCATAGCTTGGTGTAGAGGGTGCTAGGGGCTGACCCTTACTGATTTACTGATTTATTGCTTTAAGGTACGTAAAATATATGTTTTTAATAAAATTTCATAAAATTTTAGTAAAAGTTATTTAAAACTTGATAGTTATAAATTTATAAACAAAAAGTATTAACAGTTAATAATAATTTTTTTGTTCAAAGATAATGATTGATTTATTATAGAAGTTTTAAGAAACTTTGAAATATTTTAGTTATATTTGAATGAGTATTATAAATGTTCGTGTTTGAAAATAAAAAAAAATTAAAACAATAAATGTTTTTAATAAATTATACGTTATATGTGTAAGTAAATCTGCGTGTGTAGGTAAAATCTTGTGTGAGTGTAAGTAAATCTTGTGTGTGTGTGTGTGTGCTGTGTGTAAGTGTAAATGTAAGTAATACTCTGTGTGTGAGTGTAAGTAAATTCTGTGTGAGTGTAAGTAAATCTGTGTGTGTAAGTAAATTTGTGTGTGAGTTTGGTAAGTAAATCTGGTGTGTGAGTGTGTGTGTGTGTGTGTGTGCTGTGTGTGTGTGTGTTAATTATAGGTGTAAATGTAAGTGTCTATGGCTATATGTAAGTGGCATAGTGAATGTGTGTATAAGTGCTATAGTGTATAGTGAATGTGTGTATAAGTGTCAGTGTGTGTGTATAAGTGAAATGTAGTGTCCCTAGTGGGTAAATGTTAGTGACATAGTGAATGTGTGTGTGTATAAGTGTCAATGTCGTGAATGTGTGTATAAGTGTTCTAAATAATAATAACTGTTCTAAATAATAATAACAATTGGCATGAAGTAAATAACACTAAGTATATATAATAAAAATAAATATAAAATAATACAAATAAATAAAAGTATAAAACAAAATAAAATATAAGTTATAAATTATAAGTTAAAACAGTTAAAAGCAGAAAGTTAAGCAGTAAAACATGAGTTAAAGCATAAAACATGAGTTAAAGCAGTAAAACAGTAAAACAAAAAGCATACTAATCCCT
>JABUQX010130351.1:15000-17500 GCA_015478945.1 Trachelipus rathkii
CCTGATTTGACAGCGACAGAATTTTTTTCCTATGACACTAGAATAAACACCTTCTTTTAAGTAATGCCAATGGAATATATTTGGCGCTATCAAATTAGGCGATCGAGTGGGCCAATTAGCATCAATACATTTGACATTCTTCTGCCTGATAGCATGTTTTGTTGTTTAATAATTAAATGACTAAAAGAAGTTGTTGAGGTGTCAAACTCGTCATAATGAATTGCCAGCGTCCATCCTACACTGGTGACAAACCCTGTAGAAAAAGATGATGACCAAACAAATTGGTGACACACACACACACACACACACACATATATATATATATATATAATATATATATATATATATATATATAATAATTACATTCAATATATATATATATATATATATATATATATACTATATATATATAATATTGTATATTTGAATATTACAGCAGTTTTATAATTTATCATGTTTGGCTCTATGGTATATATTGTATATACACCCAGTTTTATAATAAACAATCAGCATTAGTTTATTTTTATTTAACACATCAACAAATTGGTTTAAAACTTTCTACAAGATTTTTTTATTTAACTTTCACTAAAACTTTTAAAAAAATTCTTATTTAATAAATTAAAAATTCGGAGAGTCTAGCTTTCGAGATCTTCCTTCCTTGACCTCCTTTTCAAGACTGGAAATTTTTTCATTTAGGATGCAATTACATGAGTCGTCATTTCAGTTGGTTGAGAACTTTTTTTATAGTAAGTTGATTGTTTCATAATTTCATTTTGTATTTGGTCTATTTGGTGCTCTCCCGCAATGATATGATTTTTTCTATTTTTTATCAAGAAGGATTCCATTATTTTTCTGTTGTTGGTATTATTAATATTGGTTATTTTTTTCATATTATTAACGTTAATGAGGTGGTTATTTATTTGTCTGTGTTGTGTTAAAGGGGAATTTTGTTGATCTGTTTGGAGGTCATAAGTATGTTGATATTTTCTTGTGGTGTAATTGATAGTTTGGCCTATGTATATTGAATCACAGCTGTTACATGGTATATAATATATACATGGTGGGTCTGGGTTTTTTGGTTTTGGTGGTTTTAAGATTCTTTTTAGATTTTGATTATTAGATTTAACTAAAGTGATGTTCTTTGGAATAAACTTATTAATATTTTCTGTATTTATATTAGGTATTGGTAATCTTTTTTCTATTTTTTTTATTTTAAGATCATTTTTTAATTTTTTAATTTTTGTTTTCTTTTTTTTTTTTTTTTTTTTTTTTTTTTTTTTTTTTTTTTTTTTTTTTTTTTTTTTTTTTTTTTTTTTTTTTATTTTTTTTTTTGTTGTTTTTATTTTTTTTTTTTTTCTGTGCTATATGTATTTTTTCCATAGGATATTTTAATTTGGTAAAAATGGTTTTAATGTATTGTAACTCATTATTTAAAAACTGTGGAGAGCAAATATTGTAGGCACGTAGAAATAGAGATGATAAAGTGGCTATCTTGGTGTGGTATGTGTGTACGGAGTACCAATGTATGTAGTTAGGTTGAGAGGTTGGTTTTCGGTATACAGATATGGCTGGTTTATGTGTGTGATTCTTATGTATTAAGGTGTCCAAAAACGGTAGGGTGTTGTTTATAGGTAATTCTATGGTAAATTTAATCTGTGGGTTAATGCTGTTTATATAAGTATGTATTAAATTGTGTTGTGTATTGTGAGGAATTGCCAGAAATATGTCATCTACATATCTTAACCATATTGTGTTGTTGAGAAGTGGGTGAGGAAGTATGTAATAGTGTTCTAGCAATTCCATGTATATATTGCTGAGTATGGGAGAGAGCGGGGAACCCATACTCAAGCCTGTGTTCTGTTTATAATAGCGTTGTTCGTGTTGGAATATATATTGCTGAGTATGGGAGAAAGCGGGGAACCCATACTCAGGCCTGTGTTTTGTTTATAATAGTGTTGTTCGTGTTGGAAGAAATTGTGCTCCAATGTTAGTGTAGTAATTAGGGATTTAATAGTTTGAAAGGGAAGTTGAAAAGAGATTTGTTGTTCAGAGACGTATCTAGTGAGAAGGCTTAAAGCGTGTTCAACCGGTACAGAAGTAAATAAAGATATAACATCAAAACTGAGAAAAGTGTGTGTGTATGTGTTTACTGTATTTATTCTGTTTATAAAATCTAAAGTGTTTTTTAAATGAGAATTTGAGATCTGACCTAGAAGAGGTTTAAGTATGTTTGCTAGATATTTTGAAAGTCCTCAACCAACTGAAATGACGACTCATGTAATTGCACCCTAAATGAAAAAAATTCCAGTCTTGAAAAGGAGGTCAAGGAAGGAAGATCTCGAAAGCTAGACTCTCCGAATTTTTAATTTATTAAATAAGAATTTTTTTAAAAGTTTTAGTGAAAGTTAAATAAAAAAATCTTGTAGAAAGTTTTAAACCAATTTGTTGATGTGTTAAATAAAAATAAACTAATGCTGATTGTTTATTACAAAACTGAGTT
>JABUQX010130351.1:22500-34531 GCA_015478945.1 Trachelipus rathkii
ATTTCTGCGCTATCCATATTTATGTGATTTTCCGATCTTCTATGCGTATATATATATATATATATATATATATATATATATATATACATATATATATATATATATATAATATATATATATATATATATATATATATATATATATATATATATATATATATATATATATATATATATTCTCCTGTGGACAAAGGGCGGAGGCCTGCCAAATTTCACCGGAGTTTAAGAAACCAGAATCCAAGGCCAAAGCAAAGGTCGACTTGCTCGAATTCAAGACGCTTGAAAG
Source organism: Trachelipus rathkii (assembly GCA_015478945.1). Lineage (NCBI taxonomy): Eukaryota > Metazoa > Arthropoda > Malacostraca > Isopoda > Trachelipodidae > Trachelipus > Trachelipus rathkii. Next base: position 22,786 of record JABUQX010130351.1, read on the forward strand.
TGCGCACTTCAAAGGAAGTTGAAAAAATAGATGAAGGAAATGTGACTTTGAGACTTCTCCAGTGGAGTAATATGAAAGATTGAGCATAGTGGTTAAGTCTGGGGTCAGAGAGTTGGACAGAGAAAGGATGAGACTGTGTGAAAGACGAGTCGCACGAGCTCTCCTCAAAGAAAGAGATACTCGAATAGAGAGTTCAGAAGAGCAGTGTCCATTGTAAGAGAGAGAGAGAGAGAGAGAGAGAGAGAGAGAGTTCAGAAGAGCAGTGTCCATTGTAAGAGAGAGAGAGAGAGAGAGAGAGAGAGAGAGAGAGAGAGAGAGAGAGAGAGAGAGAGAGAGAGAGAGAGAGAGAGAGAGAGAGAGAGAGAGAGAGAGAGAGAGAGAGAGATTTCAGAAGAGCAGTGACCATTGTAAGAGAGAGAGAGAGAGAGAGAGAGAGAGAGAGAGAGAGAGAGAGAGAGAGAGAGAGAGAGAGAGAGAGAGAGAGAGTAAAGAGAGAGAGAGAGAGAGCTGTTTCCATTGTAATAGTGGTATATTAAGGAGAGAATGATGCAACAGTTCGACTGCAGAGGTGGAGAGAGTTAGTGAAATTATGAGTTAACAAGTCGAAAAACCCGAGACTGCAACTTAGCAAGGAGATAAGTGCGAGTGTAGAACCATCCCAGATATGTGATACATATTCCATGCAAGGGAAAACAACATCCCAATAGAGACCACGCAACTAGAGTGGTGGTGAGAAGTTCCGAAGACGCTTCAGAATAGCCAACCTCTTTTAAAACGTGTTTAAAAGAGAATTAATGTGATTCTTATAATTAAGGTCAGGAGAAAAAGAATCATCAAGAATAGTAGAACAACATGAAGTTTTAAACTTTGAACTTTGTGCGTTGTGTAATTTGGAGTCTTTAGAGCTTTTCACCTTGTTCTCGAAAGAAGATATCCAGTTGTGTGGAAGATTGCGTCAGTATGTGGATAGATGAAGAATCTGTGTTTTCGAGGCAATGAAAGCTACTCACATTTTCTTGGCCTCAATCATTGATTCATAAAAAGATCCAGAGAGCCACCAACATGGCATGCATTAATTCCTGTTGAGTGGGTAGACTCCCAGATTGTAAAGAGTAATGAATGGTGGATAAAAGACGAGTGATAGAGGTCATTAATAAAAAATAGAAAAAGGAGAGTTGAGGGATAGGAGGACGAGTGGAAGAACACTGACGAAGAAATGGCATATGCCTTGAGGAAGATGAAGAGCGGGAAAGCACCGGGTGAATATATGATACCGGCTGAAATCTTGAAGAATGTGGAAGGAGAAGGAAGTGTATGGATGAAAGAATTAATGATTAAGTGCCGGTGAGAAGAAAGGATACCTAAAGAATGTAGCAGATCAGTAATATGCCCAATTTTTAAAAAAGGTGATAAGGCAGACATGTAGAAATTACAGAGGAAATGCTTTGACATCACATATCGCAAAGGTATATGAACGAATACTAGAAAAAAGATTGGAACAGAGGGTAAAAGATAAAATGGACGAGTGTCAACATGGTTTTAGACCAAATAGATCAACTATTGATCTGATATTCACTTTAAAGAGGGTATGTGAAAAGGGCTGGGAATTTAACAGAAAGATGTATTTGGTATTTGTAGACCTGGAGAAGGCTTTTGACCGTGTACTGAGGGGGGGGGGTCCTGTGGAATATACTTAGAACGAGAGAGTATGGGAAACCGGAAAAACTGTGAAGAGCAATAAAGAGCACTTACGCGAATAGCTTATGAAAAGTGAAGACCAAGATGGACGATGGAAATTGGTTTGAGGTTGACACGGGGGTGAAGCAAGGTAGTGTTCTCTCTCCAATTATGTTTATCCTGCTCATGGATTATTGTGGAAAAATAGTCCGGAGACGTGTGGAGGGAACTGTCTTTGGATACGCAGATGATCTTGCGTTGGAGGAGGAATCAAGGGAGGCTCTGCAGTGATTTATTGTAGTGTGGGATGAGGAGTTGCGGGAGAGAGGAATAAGGATAAATAAGGAGATGACGGAGGTGATACTGATAAGTAAAGAGTAGGAGGAAATGAATAATAGTATGAAGGATCAGGAATTGTAGCAGGTTGATCATTTTAAGACCTTGGAGTTTATATTGGGGCGGAAAATGTTATTAGCATAGAATGATGATAGTAAGAATGAAAAGTTTAATAATAGCAGTTATAGGTGCTATATCCATTACTACGAGACAGAAATGTCCCTCGAAAGGTGAAAATAATAATATACGTTTGTATAATACGACCTATACTAACGTACCGTAACGAAGCTTGGGCTCTATCCACAAAAACTAAGAATAAGATACAAGAAAGTGAAAAGAGGGTGTTGAGATCCATAAAGGGAGTACAAGGAGGGATAGAATTAGAAATTGATGATATAAGAGAGGAGTGGGAGTGCAGAGGAGTATATACTGAGTATGGAAAAGGACAGCTTGCGATGGTGTACGACAAGGTGATGCGGATATATATATATATATATATATACATATATATATATATAAATAATTATATATATAATTATATAATATATATATAATAATATATATATATATTTTATATTTATATATATATATATATATATATATATATATATTATATATAATTTATATATATTATATATATATAGATATATAATATATAATATATATAATATATATATATAAATATAATATATATTATCGATATATATATTAAGGTAAAGCTTGAGACGCTTTATAATATATATATGGGTAAATGCCTTTAAGGTAAAAAATGAACTAAAGGAAGGATTTCAAGATCCTTTTTTTTAAATATTGTACTAATTTATTAAGTAGAGTCTATTCACATTAGCTTTCGGCCTAACGATGCCCTCTCTCAGATGTGTTACATAAAGAACTAAATTTATAATCTAAAAATTAACTAATTAATATAAAGAATCTAAAAATCAAGTAATATTAGAAAGTTTTGACTTTCTTAAAAATGGTGTGAAGTTTAAAACATTCTATAAAATGCCTTCTATCTTAATTTTGTTTCTGGAAGGTAAAAGTCTTTGGTAGTATTTAAAACAAGAGAGATTCCGGGTAAGGTTTCTATGAGGTGTAGATGTTCTATGTGAATATATAGGTGTCTGTGAGTGTATCTATTGTTGGTGTATTGGGAGGCCTTCCTATGTATGTTGAGGCAGAGTGCGTTTGTCTGTAAGATCATATTTGTGTGATATTGTCTGCGATGAGAAGTCATGAGTTTCTCCAATATAAGAGCTATTACAGTAAGCAAGGGATCTTGTAGAATGCATTGGGAAGTAGAGGTGATTATGATGTGTGTGATAGTTGAGAAAGTACCTTAAAAGAAGCAGGTTATTGGAGAGTATGGTGATATTAATTGTGTGTTTGGTTAAGATTTTAAAGAGTTATGTATTTGTGTTAGGTAAGGAGAAAGATTTAAAGTGTTGTTTTTAGTTGGTTTTATTCCGTAATATAGTATTTTTTGCTTTACGTATATAGCTGTTTAATGGTGGGGAAAGGATTAGTATATCTTACAGATGAACATCTTCAAAAATCGTTTGCTACCTCGCTCAAATCTCAACCAGGGGGAACTTTCATTCAAGATCTGTAAATACAGAAATGCTTAGTAGATGCAAAATAAAAAGAATGTTTTAATATTATATTAAATGGGGATGAATTTCAAGATGTAAATACAATTAACCTTGCGTCAGTCACATCTCTAAAATTATTGAGGTAAATAATTTCAAATTCTGGCTTTCTTTTTTCATAGCAAATCATGGCCAAAGTAGACTTATTTGTTATGGACCGCGCTGCCAAACAAAGGGTCGACTGATCCCCCTCAGTATCGATGTTCATTGATAATTTTGAGAGAAAAATTCTTTTAATAAGGGAAGGAGTCCCAGGAAACAATACAAAACTTGGAAAAAGAGAAGAAAAACGGATATCTCCGAAATTAAATCGAGAGGCTAAAGAGATATGTGACACAATTATTTGCAGATAAAAGATAGATTTACATTCTCAGGACATTTAATTGTTGCCACGTTATTTCTGCCGGAAATGTTTCCTCAGTATGATTCCATCTTTCCTGAGAAAAATATAAATGAAACTTGTAAAGTGTACATTTTCATTGACATAAACAAACTTAAAACAGAATTATCGTATTTAATATGAACTATAGCTAAAAGAATTTCGTTACCTCATGAGTCTCGGAGCAGCGTATTTGATTTCATTACAGAAATCACTTGGAAGCCACACTTTTAGAAAAGTGTGAAACTATTAAAGTTTTTTAAATAACCATTCCGATGACAACGTCCGAAGCAGAGCGCTGTTTTTCTACTTTAAAAAAGGATTAAAACCTTTCTTAGAAACACCGTGGAAGAAAGACATTTCCGCCTTAGCCAAAATGCTTTCGATCGAGAAAGACTTTATTATGGGCATACAAGATTTAATAATAAAGTGATTGATAAATTTGCTCAATCAAAAGATAGAAGAGCGGACTTCTTTTTAAAAGTAAAAATTGTAAAGGTAAGTTACATTACCTTTTTTAAATAATTGTAAAAATGTTTAATTTTTCTAGGTTAATGCTTTAAAGTCATCAATGCTCACATTTTTTTGAAATGAACACGCACATCACACACACACACACACACACACACACACACACACACACACACACACACACACAACACACACACACACACACACAAATATATATATATATATATATATATATATATATATATATAATTATATAATTATATAATATATATATATATATATATATATATATATTATATATATATATATATATATATATATATTATATATATATATATATATATATATATATATAATTATAGATATAAATAATATATATATATATATATATAATATATATATATATATATATATATAATAATAGTATTATTAATATAATATAAAGAATTAAATAATATTTATTATAATATAATATTAAATAGTATAATGTGATTGTATTATTATTATTAAGTTAAAAATTGTAAATAAATGACTACTACCAAATAATTTTAGGACGGAGCGCGCCTGATATATATAATTTATAATATAATATATATTATAAATTATAATATTATTAATTTAATATATATAAATTAATTAAATAGATTATTTACTTGTATTAATATATATAATATATATTATATAATATATAATTATACATTATATATAAATTTTAAATATATAATTTATTATTATAAATTTTAATATTATATTTATAATAAATTTTAAATAAATATTTAATTATTATAAATATTTAAATTATAATATTTTAATAAATTATATAACAGTGCCATTTACAATGGGGCCAGAGGGGCCAGGGCCCACCCCTCGAAATTTGTTAGACACTAGCATTTTAATTTATCATAATCCTGGTATTATACTTAATCCAATATATATAATTATAAATTAATATAATAATATAATATATATATAATATATATATATATAATTATATATATATATATATATATATATTTATATATTATATAATTATATATAAAATAATTATATATATATTATATATACAAATAATATAATATATAATTATTATATATATATATAAATTTATAATATATATAATAATAAAAAATTATATAGTAAAAAATTATAATAAATAATATAGTAAAATATAAATATAATTAATATATAATAATATATAATATTATATTATATTATATAAATAAATATATATACAAGATTTCGTTCCAAATGGAGGCCAGGAGTTGGCCATGGCCCCCCGAAATTTTTTTAGACACATAAGTTATTTATAATTATCATATCCGTTTATACATAAAATACCAGAGGCTATAATTATATAATATTATAGATAAAGATTATATATAAATAATTAATTAATAAATCATAATAATATAATAAATTAATATATATAATATTAAAATATATATATATATATAATTATATATATAATTAATATATTATATTATAATATTAATTTTATAATATATTAATATAATTAATAAAGATATATATAAGATATGATTTTTGTACTAGGCCCTCCCCGAAAAAATCCTGGATACTCGCCACTGTATATATATGATAGATAATATAAATATTATAAATATAATATAATTATAATAATATATTTTATATAAATAATATATTATATAATAAATAATAATAATATATTATATAATAATAATATAAATTATGTAATATTATAAATAATATATTATAATAATATTATATAATATAATATTTTACAGATATTCGCGCAAGGTCTGTCTGGTCTTATAAGTTATTTATGTAGTTTTATTTTTTCTATTATTGAGTGGATATATTGATCACAGCACTTCGTATAGGGAATATATTTTATATACTCAACAATTTATACCATTATTTTTATGTATAATTTAAATATTAATGATCTTGATTAATTATTTAGCACTTATCTTCAAAGCATGTGTATAGCGTCCTATCCACTAAGACCCTCCTCTAGCGCTCCGGACTCGGACTCTCCACCAGGAACTCCGTATTCTATATGAGGACCATAGCAATCAACAATTTCCCTTGTTTATAATTTTAATTATGTACTCAAGAGTTACGACTATATGTATCAATAATAATTTCCTCTCTACTTCGAACATCCTATATGAGTAATAGTAATTATAATTTTTTTAGGAAATAATCTTACCCGATACTGTGAGAAATACAGAAAATTTATATTTAATAAGTATAAGCAGGATCCCTGTCTGATACCATCAAGGAAGAATTCTCTCTACTCACATACCAGTCCAAACATGAATCTTTCAGCGTCTCAGGAGATTACAAATACTGGCTTTCTCTTGTGTCCTATCCAGAACCAGTTAATAATTGTTATCTTATTTTGTCCCTTTATATATTTTTTGTGTATTTTTATATTTTGCAATTTCAACCAGGCTCCCAAACGTCTCGGTTATAGGCTTCTAAGGTAGAGAGTATAAAATTTATTGGTGCAGATCTCGAAATAAAAATATCTGTAGTCTCTGATTGTGGAGCATTGAGCCGAGAAGACTAGGAATCGGTAGCCTCGGAGGTGATCCTTGTAACCGGCAAGTAGATATTTCTACTCTGGTACATAAGACGGTATACTATTCTTTTATTCTAGAGGATCAGTTATAACAACATAGACTACACGGAAATACTGTGCCATACACGGTGAAATCAATAGACACAGACTAAGGTGCCAGCATTGCAACAAATATAAATAAGTAGAAATATACTGAGAATCAATTTTCTAAACTCAAACTAACAATATTAGTGAAGAATAGACAATAATAATAATAATATAAATAAAATAATAATAATAATAATAATATAATAATAATAATAATAATAATGAAAGAAATGACAATGATACTAATCAATATTATTATTGGTGATGCAAGATATTCTGGTTGACTGACTAGGTGGCATAATAGAGTAAAATAGAAAGATAAATAACTCTATAACTAATAATTATAATAATATATATCTAAGTAATAAATAACCTAGATGAATAGAATCAATACCTGAGATAGAATATCCGAGATATGACTAAAAGAATATTAAACATCCTGAGATATAGCCTCACAAAATAATAACTCACATACTTAACTATACGAATAATTAATAGACTAACTCCGAGATAAGACCTATATATAAATACTAACTCAGATAATAAGTAAAAAGTGATAAATACACTAATAATAATAAGAACTCATAAAATATTGAATAATAATAATAATATAGATTAATATAAATAATAATATAAAATAATAAGTACTCCGAGAGTAATGAGATAAAATCTATTTTATTAAAAAAAAGGTGTTGCTAAAAAAAAAAATTACTAATATCAAAAACACAAATAAAATAAAATTTGCAAATCTATTTTTTAGTCTCTTAGTACCAGAATATTCATATAAATGATAATATGAAATAATAATAGTGAAAAAATAATATAAATAATAATGTAAATAAGAACCTATACATCAGTAAGTATAAAGATAATTAATTAATACCTAAATCCCTCAAATAATAATATAATCAAGGAGAGTATAAAGTAATAATAGTAAATAAGTGTAATAATATAATAATAATAATAAATAAAATTTTAAGAAAAATAGTAAGAAAATATATAGATAATTATAAAATATATTAATCAGTAATTATAATTTAAATTAATAAAATAATTAAATAAATATAACCTAATAATAAGAATAATAATAATAATAAATAATAAAAAGAACAACAATAAAAGTAAAATAACACTTAGATTAAGTACGTCCTAATACTACCAAAAAAAAAAAAATAATAAATAATAATAATAGATAATAATACTTAAATAAGTAATAATAATAAAATAATAAATAACTAATAATAATGATATAAATTATTATTATTATTATTTATTATATGATTAATTATTATTAATTATTATTATTTAATTTATTATTATTTATTATTTATTATATTATTATTATTATCTCATTCATTACCTTATTATATTACTTTTTTATTTTATTTATAGTCCTATTATTTACAATTTACTATTCTACCTAGTTGAATATATTATATATTATATTATTATTTAATTATTATATTAATTATTGTAATTATGATGCTTCTTATATATTATTATTATCTACCTCTCCTCCTTATTATATTTTATTTATTATTATTATTTATTCATGGTTTTATATATTATTATTATTATTATTATTTCTTTATTCATTATTATTATTATTATATAGTACTCATTTCAATATTAGCTCTAAGGAAAATCCAGCATATTACACATTATTATTATTAGAATTATTTAGCCTTTTTTAACCTTATTTTAAAATCCTAGTTTTCAGTTATTTAAATTACTAATTTATCACCGATTAAATTGTCTAGGTAATTTTAAAAGGCAAAGCAGAAATCCGATAAATACCATTATAATTGATGATACTAAAATGAGAACCTCTCCCACAAAACGTGCTCAATTGTGGCAGTTCGTGTGACCGGAGATGCACCCATTAAACCCGAAACGTAGTCGTATTATAAGGAGCCCTTTTAGGCAGGATATTAACTTGTTAGAGATGATGTTGAGAGAGAGAGAGAGACGATGAGACGAGAGAGAGAAAAGAAAGAGAGAAGAGAGAGAGGGAGAGAATTGAGAGAGAGAGAGAGAGAGAGAGAATTAGGATTAGATTTAATTAAGCAATTAAAAGCACAGCTTTCTCAGTCCTAATATATTGAATCTGAAATTGAGGATTTGGCTTAATTTAATCAAAAGAGAAATTGAAAGATTTTCTTGGTTTTAAATTTTGTGTGTGAACATGGTCCACACAAACACACACACGCATAATATATAATATATATTATTATATATATATTCAATTTTGTTATATTTTATTTTTCATAAAATAATATAATAAATATTAAATTGCAATAAAATAAATAATCACTAAACTTATAATGAATTCCTAATGGAGGCCTACCAAGGCTGCTGATTCTCCCTCCGCTCTCTCTAGTATGAGTAAAATTAGCAATATATATATATATAATTATAACTTCATCCTATACTTATATAGTCCGATAGCTATACGTGAGGTAGTATATATATATATATTAATAGTATATAATAAATATATATATAGATATATAGTATATATATATATAGTATATAATATATTCAAAATATATAATATACTACTTATATATGCATATATATATATATATATACCTCATATATATATATATATATATATATATATATACTCAAGTGTTTTTGTGATGTTACTACACAATGCATTTGTGAAACCAAACAAACGTTCGCTATGAATACTTCTGTGAGGCGAAGGTTCGTGAAAAAAAAAATTTAGTTTAATAATCTTAATGTTTTTATAAATACTGAAATTGATCAAATTAATGATCCCAAATAACCATGATCAAATAAATAGAAAAAAAATGAAATTAAGCAGTTCAACGTACGTATATATATATATATACCGTACTTACCTATAATATATATAGCCACCTTCATATATACTATATATATATCATACTTACCTCACTATTATACGCGCTATTAATATATATATATATATATATTATAGTATATTATATAGTATATAGGGCTAATATGATATATATATTTATATATATATACGTACTTATATTATATATATTATATATACTACTATAATATATATTATATCTATTATATATCATCATCCTATAATGGGTATATATATATATATATAGCTATATCACTATATATATAATATACTATACGGTACCTATATATATACATATATATACTTATATATATAAATAACATACTATATACTACTATTAGGTATAAAGGTATATAAATATACCCCGTATATATACTATATATATAATATAATAGTAATATATACTATATATATCCCTATGATAACCTAGTATATATAGCTATTATATTATATATATCATATATATATTACATGCGAGTGTGTGTGTGTATGTGTGTGTGTGTGTGTGTGTTTGCGAGTGTACTGCGCTTTTACGGCACATATGGAAGATGAAGATCACCTTACGTTGTGTCACATGATTAGCATGAACCTAAGAATCAATTTATCATTTCTTCTGTCTATGTTGCTAGCTATAAGGATAATATATAGGTATTAAATCAATACAGGTAACATTTATTTACACTGTAAGTGATGAAATATAACAGAATGAGTCATTTTGATAAGGGATACAAGTACCCTTAAGTAGGAGTCGATATCCAAACCACAATCAAAAATGTTCAGAAATTTGGAGAACCAAAGTCGATAAGCTCCTACAATCTTACCATTATTGTGAAACTAAAGATGAAGTTTGCCTTAAATTCCACTATAGAAAGGTAAAGTATTTATATAATTAGAAGTTGATGTATAATGAGTTTTTCTCAATATTTTTAATTACATTTTAATGACTAAAACATATGAACATTTTATTATTATAAGGCCAAATATATATAGAATGCAACCAATTATATACTATATTATATAATATATATATAGTTTATAATTATATAATAAAATATATAAAAATTATATATATATATATTAATTTTATTATCTATTTATAGTAAAAACTGTAATGAACTAATATTATACACTCAAGAGTGCCGTGAGTCGTGTGCCGACACGTAATAACCTTGCACCGCCGGTAAGCCGACAGTCCACTGAGTAGTCCTTCTCGAGTAAGTAACCTCGGAAGCTCGGTAGCCTCGATAGTAAGCCTCGGAAGCATCTGAGTGGAGCATAATTTTTATTCAAGATAATATTTTTATTAAGTGTAAAATAATAATTAATTTACTAATAAAGAAGTGTACTGGGTACAATTTTCAAATATGTGGCAAGATAAACACTTAGTTCGTGAAGCCGGGATGATACGAATGAGTACTGATAGCCGTGGTGAGAGCCGGTATAGATCTAGGAAATAGATGGGAGGTGGATCCTATACTGTATAGGGTATATATTTTTAATCAATAACAATTATTAATAAAATAAGGTAAAATAAAATAAAATAATTGTTATTAAATAAAGATAATATGTGATTATAGATATATATATATATATATATATAATAGATATATATATACTTGAACAATTTTTCATATGGTTGCAGAATAACTATAGATACTTTAGTCTCGAGATTCACCGGTGATAGCCCCCGTATGTGACGATGGAGTCCCCGTAGT